>CAUYQG010013302.1:0-10789 GCA_963574415.1 Tarsius wallacei | reverse complement strand
TTTGCATATGCATCAACCTAAATTTAATCTTTGATTCTATAAGATCTCTTTGTACAGTTTTTGTCTTTAAAAAAAAAAAAAAAGATGCAACTGGGCTCCATGGCTCAAGCCTATAATCCCAGCACTTTGGGAGGCTGAGGCGAGTGGATTGCCTGAGTCCGTGGGTTGGAGACCAGCTGGGGCAACTTATCTCTACAATAAAACAAAAGAAAAAAATTAGCTGGGCGTAGTAGTGCACGCCTGTAGTTCAGGCTACTTGGAAGGTTAAGGCGGAAGGATCACTGGAGACCAGCAGGTCTATGCTGGGGTGGCCATAAACTTGCCACTGCACTCCAACCTGGGCGACAGAGTGAGAATCCAACTCAAAAAAAAAAAAAGACAGATACATTTACCGTCTTTGGGAATGACCATGAGTTTTTGTTTTCGTTTTTGTTTTGTTTTTTAGTTGGAGTCTCACTGTGTCGCCCAGGTTGGAGTGCAGAGGCACGCTCATGGCCATCATAGCCTTGACCTGCTGCTACCACGCCCGACTAATTTTTTGATTGGTTGTAGAGATGAGGTCTTGTCAAGTTGCCCAGGCTGGTCTTGAACCTGTGGGCTCAGGCAATCCTCTCACCTTGGTCTCCCAAAGTGCTGGGATTAATAAGCGTGGGCCACTGCACCCAGCCAGACCATGAGTATTTTAAAAGGAAAGAAACTTGCTGGGAATTCTTTAAATTTTCATGTTTCAAAACAGGACACTCTTTTTGGAAGGCAAGTTTAAAAGAGGATGATATCTCTGCAGTTGAAATTAAAAGTGAAGAGGAGGAGGGTGGGAACCAATTTCTATCCCCTAATCCATCCTCAATATCAGTAGGAAGCTGTTGTGATATATGGATTATGAGGAAATAGGGGCCTGGACTGGACAGATGATAGTGAGAATATAAAGGAAGAAATAAATTTCTCTCGACATCTTTTTAACTTTTGTTAAAGAGGCTGTGTATTCTTTAGATGTCACTTTTTCATTTAAACAATTACTTGCAAGGAAGGAAGGGAAAGAAAGAAAAGGAGGGAGGGAGGGAGGGAAAGAAAGGGGATTTTTAAAAAAAGAATTGGAAGCTGTCATTTTGGACAACATATCAAAAACCCTACTATTCATCTTCTGTCCTAAGTGATCCCATTTCTCCAAAAGGACATGCTTTCCATATTCTTCCTTTAAAAAGAAAAACAAAATGTAAAAACTGTTTCTTCTGCACCCTGAGACACAAGAGCCATTGTCTTTCTACTCTTGACCCCACTGGTCCTCCACAGGATGACAGGACGTCCTGGACCTGAGCCCAGATGAGGAAAGGTGGGTGGGCATGGGGGGCTGACTGACCGCACTCACCAAGTATCCTAAAGGAACTTGGAGCGGGGCAGGGCTGCGCCCCAAGGCTATGGTCCTATTAGCTCTTGGATTTTTACTCAACTCCTCAACACTTCCACTAAATGATAAAGACAAAACAAGTAAGCAGTTAAATGTAATTAGGGGCAAGTAGTAAAGTCACAGGTTCTAGCTAGCTGCTCTCCTCTGAGAGCAGGGGCTCCCAGGCTCAGTGGACTCGGTGTGAGGTTCCCGCTCTGTAGAAGTGTTTCCCAGAGGGCATGCGGTAGCGGGTGCTCTTGGATCTGCGTGTGCCGTGAAATAGGAGGATCGTCCCCTGCACGGGAGCCCCTCGCCTTCATTTCGAGCCTCTTAGTTCTAGATCGGAGTGAACACGGCGGGTGACTGCTGGGCTGGGCGACTGACCCCCGCTGGATTGGCTGGCCGGTTCAACTCAAGGTGTAGACAGGCGTGTTCCGGGGGCTGGGCGCGGACAGGGCTCCCTCTGGGCGGACTTGACCTCAGTGCGGGGGCGGGCAGGGGGTGGTGCCCGCCACGCGACGCAGGGCCTTGACAGATCTCAGTGAAAAGAAAACATGAAGCCAAATCAAAACCCACGGATTCTGCCTTGCTCTGCCAAGACATGGTGGGTGGCGCCGGGGGGCGTCTGAGGATTCCGCGAGGCCGCCTCCGCCTGCCCGCCCACCCCGCGCCCGGAGCGCCCGGCGTCCCCGGCCCTACCATGCCCGCTGGGCTCTGGGCTCGGGGTGGAGATCCGGGTGAATCCAGGCGAATCCAGCCGCGGGCTCCACTCGGCTTCCCGAGTCTTCGGCCCTGCTCCTCGGTAGGAACTAAGTGTCGCCGCTGCCTCCGCGTTGGTTTGTCTCCTCGCCATCAAAACAGGAAGGGCGAGAGACCCACAGAAACCTTGAGAATCGCCAGAAAATAATAACACAGATCCCCCCAAAAGAGACGATGTGTGTGTGTGAAAGAGAAAACCACCCCACGACACCCCACAGTCCCCTGCCGCCTCCAGGTGGAAAACCAGCCGGCACAGGCCAGCGGCCATTGGTTTCCTCGAGGCGATGTCGTGCGCCCATTGGCCGCGTGAGCTGTCAGTCAGAGGCGAGCCCGCCGCCGCGGCCCCGGTGGAACCCGTGAGTCGCTCGGAGGTGTGGTTGCTGTAGCCGCCGCCACGTCCATGGGCAGTTTTAGTTGCTGCGGCCCCCGCCACGTCCATGGACAGTTGCAGTGGCAGCGTCCGTCCTTCTGTTGGCGGCTTGTCAGCAGGAGCGCCGTGCCAGCTCGGCCCTTGCTGGCGCGTCTGGCCCGCCATCCAGTCCCTGCCCTGACCCGGAGGGGCCTGCAAGCGGTCGGGCCTGGGAAGTACAGTTTTCGCCTCGCCCTCCCGCTCCGCCCACTTCCCTCCCCGTTTCCCTGCGCTCGCGGCCCCGACCTCTGCCCCAGCCTCGGACCAGCTCTTCTCGTCCCCCACCCGCCCCGCTGCGGTGCTCTCCCCCTCCTGGGCTTTCCCGCGCCTGGGGGCAGGTCGGTAGCACAGTAGCTAGAAGCGCCCCAGGTGGTGAGATGCCCGGATCCCACTGGTGCAGGTGCGGTGGGGCCGTGCTGTCGGAACCCGACGCCCAGCGGGCCATCCCTGGGCCTGGACTGCGCTTGCCGACGCAACCTGAGCCCGAGGACTTCCCGCGGGCGCCCGGCTCCGTCGCGCGCGGTGGCGCGGTCGCGAGCGGACTTCCAGGGCCCGCAGGAGGGCTGCGGTTCACGCTGCCGCACATCTTTGAGTGCATGGTCAAGGGAGTGCCCTGGTTCAAGGATGAGGATGACAGCGACAGCTGGGGGCGGGGGGTGGAGGCTGGAAGGTGAGCGGCCTCTGGGCGCGGCTGGACCTTGGAGGCAGCGAAGTAAGTTCCCTGCTGTAAAAGTAGAATAGCTACTGGAGGTGCCCGCAGAGGAAGGAACATGGAAGTGGAAGACATCATGTTGGTTTTGTTTTGTTTTGTTTTGTTTTGTTTTGTTTTGTTTTGTTTTGTTTGAGTCGGAGTCTTAGTCCGTCACCCAGGCTGGAGGGCAGTGGCACACTCCCGGCCACCTGCTAGACTCCGGCGATCCTTCCACCTCAGCCTTCCAAGTAGCCGGACCTACAGGCGCGCGCCATCACACCTGGATCATTTTTTGATTTCCTTGTAGAGACGAGGAGGGCTCTCCAAGTTGCTCGGGCTCAGGCGATCCACTCGCCTCGGCCTTCCAAAGTGCTGGGATTACAGGCTGAGCCACCGAGCCCGGCCGGCATCATGTTCTTAATTGAATCCCAGATCTTTGTGGGGTTGTCTCCCTCACTATACTTATGTGGTCAGGAGTCTGTATACTTTTTGTAGGCTAAGTTTCTAGTTCCCTGGTAACATTTATCCAAAAGGCATATGTGGTATTGACCTCCACACAAACCCCTCCTTCAGAAGCTAAAATATAGTCCAAGGCTAGTCTGTTTTGCATAACCAATTAGTTAATGAATTTAGAGAAATTGTAAGCTTATCAATTGTTTTCCATGTTCATAGACAGTTGTTTCTAGAGTTCTGGTAATGTTACTTAGGATATTCTCATGGAGGCCGTATCCTACCCATGAGACAGCCTTTCCGACGCTACCTACATTTCTGAGACTGATGACACTGACTCCAAAGTTCCTTTTGTTTCTGGTATTCAGGACAGAGGTGAGAGTGATTATCTGTACACTTGGAGTGGGGGGATTGGGGCATGACAGGTGGCCAACAGTGCATTCCCCTCAATGCCAAGTGTTTTTGAGGCAAGTACAGGCTAGTCCCCTTTTGGTCTGGGGCCCTCTAGGATGACCACAAATGAAAACATAACTACCAGGTGTACAGATATGGGTGGGCTGATTCTGTCTGACGATGTTAATTTTAGAGAATTGAGGGTCAGTGTCACTAGACTTTGACCTAACCACCAGCTTGCCACTGGCAAGGTAAGCCTAGTTGGTCTGGGAGAAATATGGAGGGGAAAACAAAAGTCCTCTAGTCTGTATAGGCTTACTGAGGGTGGGCATTTTTCCTGTATATTGTTGGGTGCTTGGACACCAAATTGGGGCAATCAGAACTCCAATCACATTTATAGTTGGTACTCATAGTATGCCCTCTATTTCTTCCTCTCCCAAATACGAAAACTCTTTTTAGCCAAGTATGTACCCAAGAGGAAGTCCCAGATAGGGCTGGCAGTTTTGCATCTTAGTTAGATTGGGAGTTCCACTGTCCAAGGTGAGTAATCTCATAGAGTTACCGACCTGGACTAATGGTGTTGTATTGGTGAAATTGGAGAAGCTCACTTCAAGAGAGGCATTAGGGGGTCCCCAGGACATCTGAGTAAGTTTAAGGATAGAGACAGGAACTGTAAAAGGATATGCAGTTAATAGTTTGTTAGTGGTTTGGGGGTTGGGATGGCTGACCCAATGCTTTGTCAGATCAGTTCCCTGGGCGATCTGTTGTGAAAATGGGAAATAAGAAATAGGTGTTACTATTCTAGTCTCCCAGGGAGTGAGGAATTGTCAACCTCACCAACCATAGAAAGCAAAGAAATGCTGAGTTCGTTTTCAGCAGTCAAGCAATTACTTATATGTGTTCCAGGAAGGATGCAAGTAAGCTTCAATAATACCCAAATGAAAACACAAGCATGTACCGATGCCCAATAATAGGAGCAACCCAATGATGAGACAAAGGTCACCACATTTACTTCGCTTCAGCAGTGCTGAATGATTTTCTTTTGAAGAAGAACATCAGGTCCTCAACAGGTTCATAACTGAATGACAATTAAGTTCGCGAACTTGTCCTAGAAAAAGTGCTGCATACCTCACTGCTGAATATCGCTACAGTCACCTTCGAAGTACTCCGCTTGGGAAGCGATGTACCAATGCCAGAGCCTACTGCACCCATCAAAGCAATTTTGGAACTCTTTTTCTGGAATGGCCCTCAGAGCAGTCCTAGTGTTACCCTTGGTGTCCTGAATGTCGTCAAATGTCTTCCTTTCAATATTTCCTTTATCTTTGGATAAAGAAAAAAGTCACTGGGGGCCAGATCAGGTGAGTAGGGAGGGTGTTCAAATACAGTTATTTGTACAGTGCTGCCAACAACACAAGTTCATGAACTTAATTGCCAGACCTCAGTGAATAATGACAGGTCTAATAGCCATTCCAGAAAAAGAGTTCCAAAATTGCTTTGACAGGTGGACTAGGTCCTGGCATCGGCGCATAGCTTCCCAAGGGGAGTACTTCGAAGGTGATCATAGCGATATTCAGCAAAGAGGTATGTAGCATTTTTTCTAGGATGGTTTCGGAACCTAATTGTTGGACCTCATACACTTCCATCAACACATATGCATGCACAAACAAAGCATGTCAAACAAGGACAGAGAGAATGAGACCTGTGAGATTTATTCTCAAGAACATCCATGGCAATACAGAATAACTGGCACTGTGTCTAAATCTTCTCACTGTACCATGTGTAGGTCATATTCCCCTTTTTTGAGGTTGTATTTTGTAAAAGAAAAAAACATATTATAATATGTTATGATTTATGTTAGTATATTCATCACCCTTAGTAGCATGCAAAGGCTGAGGAAACTCAGACTTTTTGTATTTGAGATTCTACTAGAGTGGGACAAGGAAGGAGAGAATCTTGTTGAAGCAACAAGAAGGTAGCAGTGAAGCAGATGAGCCCTCGGCAGAAAGAAAAGAGCTAATGGACCCTGTATCTGCTACTCACCCTCCAGAGACCAGGTGAGGCTCGTGCCCCAAATGCAAACCTAGCATCACAATGCATGCAGCCCCTACCTCAGGTCTGCAATGTCTTGCCCTGTATGAGAACAGAAAAGACATGTCTGATGTTGAAAATATAGCTGGAATAAAGGGAATTTGTTACTAGAAACTGAAGATGTATTTGAGATAAGTACAACCACAACATCTGTTAAAAATTGAACTTATAAGTGGAGTCATGAAACTTTTCCACAGGTCTAAGATTTTATCACAGACGTGAAAGAATACATTTCAATGGAGAAGGACATTCAGATTTCCAAATAACTGATTGCATGTGAATTAAGGATCAACCAATATCACAACTTATAAGGAAATTTAAGCTAGTTTGAACCAAAAGATAGAATCTGGGATGTCACATGGTGTCTGACTATGTACCTTTCTATTCGTTAGCAATGCCCACTGTGGCCCTAAATGAGTGTGCTGGAGGCTGAGTTCGGTGGCTCAGCCTGTAATCCCAGCACTTTGGGAGGCCAAGGCGAATGGATTGTCTGAGCCCACGGATTTGAGACCAGTCTGGGAGACTTGGCGAGACCTCATCTCTACAATAAAAAATTACCCAGGCATGGTAGTGCGCGCCTGTAGTTCCAGCTACTTGGAAGGCTGAGGCGGAAGGATCGCCGGAGTCCAGCAGGTCGACGCTGGCGTGGCCGTGAACACGCCACTGCACTCTAGCCAGGGTGACAGAGTGAGACTCCAACAACAACAACAACAACAAAAAAGAGTATGCTGGGACGAAGTTACAGGAATAAAGTAAGGCATAAATGAACAAAAGCAGCTATGTATATATAGGGACATTTATACATGCATGAACACAGACAACTTGCAGAGAGATTTAGATTTGGGATAGACAATCTCAGGAGCAACAATCTGAATACAGTTTCTGTTGACAGTGTTTCTAAAGTGTCTCATGGTAAGCTTTTGTATGTAATATTTGTCTTTCAAACATAGGTATGAAAAGGAAGAACAAATTATAGACGAGGGAATCTGGTGTTTGTCATTCTAGGTTCTTATGTAGAAAACTCTACTAGTATGGGCTAAGAAAAGAGACATTCCTACTTGAAGCAATGAAGAGCGAGTGGTGGACAATGAATGAACACCAAGCAGCAGAGTCCTCCGCAGAAAAACATCGTGCTCATAGACCTTAGAACTGTCTCACTCTTCTCAACTCACTATGTGAGATTGTTTCCTCCAACTGACACCCATCATTCCACTGGATAAGATCCTCTCCTCAGGCCTGCTGTTATGTGACTATGTCAGAAGTAGGAAAATCATTTATCATTCTAAAATCAAGAGTGAATGAAGGAACTTGAAAATGACTCTCATGGGGGTTAGGTGCAATAATAAAAAAAACTAAATTTAAATCTTGAATCACTTACCTTTTTAACAGATTTAAAATTTTAACTGTTTAAATTGAATTTTTAAAGGTCAACCAGTTTATAAGTAAAAGGGTAATTGTAACTAACTCAAACCAAAAATCAAACCTGGAATATGATGTGGTGTCACTGTACCTTTCGCTCCATTAGCACTGCTGTCAGTGAAGTGACAATGAAAACTCATAAAGGAAGCATCAATGAAATATGAGATCTAAACAAATATAGAGAGGTAGATATAAACTTTTAGATGTAAATATGCACTCAGACACACACCCCACATGTAGACACATAAAAGCATACACGCGAGATAGAGACGTTGAGATTTGAGGAGTTCGTTGTATGGAGCACCCATGACAAAACAGAATGACTTGATAAAAACTTATAAAGCCTCAGTTTAGGAAAAAGTTAAATTCCAGGTTTCAAATAACTGATTCATTATTTAGGGAAACGATGATAAATTGTAGAGTAACTAGAGCTAATTTGTGTTAAAATATAATCTAGGAAGATGTGGAGTCTTGCTATGTTCTTGTGTAACGCTTTAGCTATGACCCAGTTGAATTAAGAAGAAATCTGTTGTAGAGCTATTGATAATGGGTGACATATCGGTATAGACAGAGAAAGAGGAAGGGGAGATATTTTGTAAAATTCATTCACAAATGAAGTAATAAAGAACCATAGAATAAAGTAATAAAGAATTTCTCTTCAGTTTGGATTTTCTAGGCTGTTTGGTAAGGCTCAAGAGTAAATTCATGCTGTAAGGATTCATTCTAGGTAAAAGTAATACACCAGATTCCAAATAATTATTAGTATGTAAATGTTTAGAGTTTAAACTGTTTATAAGTTGTAGAGCTGTTGTACCTTATTTCAGCAACAAAGTGAGTCTCCGGTCAGGCGCAGTGGCTCACGCCTGTAATCCTAGTACTTTGGGAGGCAGAGGCGAGAAGATTGCGTGAGTCCACGGGTTCAAGACCAGCCTGGGCAACATGGCGAGACCTCATCTCTACAATAAATAAAAAAATTAGCCAGGCATGGTGGCAATCACCTGTAGTTCCAGCTACTTGGAAAGCTGAGGCAGGAGGATCACCTGAGCCCAACAGATAAAGGCTGTGGTGGCCATGAGCGTGCCACTGCACTCCAGCCTGGGCGACAGAGTGAGACTCCAACTCAAAAATAAAAATAAATTTTAAAAAAGAACATCTGAGATTCATGGGAGAAGGTTAAAATAGAAACATTAATGAGAGTTTTACAGATGTTGATTTCAATTCTCATGAATGACTGGGAAGGATTCAAGACTTCAGTGAAGAAAGTTACTGCAGATGTGGTGAAAATAGCAAAATAACTAGAATTGGAGGTGGAACCTGAAGATGTGCAATCTCTTGATAAAACATGAAGCTATGAGGAGTTGGTTCTTATGAATAAACAAAGAAAGTGGTTTCTTGAAATGGAAATTTCTCCTAGTGAAAATGCTGTTAACATTGTTGAAATGACAAAAAAAAAGATTTTTAATATTGTATAAACTAGTTGATAAAGCAGTGGCAGGGTTTGACGGGATTGACTCCAATTTTGGAAAATGTTCTAACTGTGGGTAAAATGCTATCAAACAGCATTGCAGGCTACAGAGAAATAATTTGTGAAAGGATGAGTCCATTTGTGTAGCAAACTTCATTGCTTTTTTATTTGAAGAAATTGCCTCAGCCACTCCAACCTTCAGCAACCACTATTGTGTTCAGTCAGCAGCCATAAACATCAAGGTAAGGCCCTCTACTAGCAAAAAGATTATGACTTACTGAAGGCTCAGATTAGTATTTTTTTTTTTAACCAATAAAGTATTTGTAAATTAAGGTATATGCATCATTTTCTTAGACATAATGCCATTGCACACTTAATATACAGTATAGTGTAAGCGTAGTATAAACATCACTTTAGTATGGTGTAAACATAACTTTTTTTTTTGAAGTCGAAGTCTCACTGTCACCCAGGCTAGAGTGCAGTGGCACGTTCACAGCCACCGCAGCCTCAACCTACTGGACTCAGGAGATCCTTCCATCTCTGCCTTCCAAGTAACTGGAACTACAGGTGCACGTCACCACACCTGGCCAATTTTTTTTTTATGTATTATAGAGATGAGGTCTTGCCCTGTTGCCCAGGCTTGTCTTGAACCCATGGGCTCAGGCAATCCTCTTGCCTCTGCCTCCCAAAGTGCTGGGATTACAGGTGTGAACCACCACGCCCAGCTTTAAACATAACTTTTATATGCACAGGGAAACCAAAAAATTTGTGTGATTCAATTCAGTTTTTGCTTTATTGCCCTTGTTCAGAATTGTACCAAAATTTTCACAATATGCTTGTATTTATAGTCTTTACATATTCTACATATACAATTATTTTTATATGCATACATATCTATATGTGGAGAGAGAGAGAAGAGAGAAATGGACAAAATTCAGTGTTGAAAGTATCCATGAGAAAAGAGTTTTCTAGTAAATGATAAGTCTTCCAGTGAGCTAAGTCATAACTACTGTATTGTATAGACTCAGAGAATTCTTGTAAATCAAATAATTTATTCGCATCATTTTGTATGTAGCAAATATCTAATGATATATTTTTACATTTGTTGGTGGTTAAAGTACAACAGGACAACATCATGAAGATGAAGATTTTTATGATCATGCTGATTCTGCTTCATATGAGTAAGTTAGCTTGAAGTATGGAAGAAAGGAGCCATTGACAGATTGCTTTTCTTTGGGAAAACAGGGCTTGTGTTGAGGCAAGAAGAAAAAGGGACACAACAGAAACATATGAAAATGTATAGGTGATAGCTGGGCATGGAAACATGTGCCTGTAGTTCCAACTACTTGGAAGGCTGAGACGGAAGGATCGCCTGAGCCCAGCTGGTCAAGGCTGCGGTGGCCATGAATGTGCCACTGCACTCCAGCCTGGACCACAGAGTGAGACTCCAACTCAGAAAAAAAATGTATAGGTGGGAGTGTACAAAACATTTTCTCTAATTGAATTTACAGACAAATACTATGTTGAAAACGTATTTCCATCTATCAGAAATAAATGTGGTCTTCTAGCTTAAAAATATAAAAATGTGCCGGGCTCGGTGGCTCAGCCTGTAATCCCGCGCCTTGGGAGGCTGAGGTGAGTGGATTGCCTGAGCCCGTGGGTTCGAGACCCGCCTGGGCAAGCGAGACCTCATCTCTACAATAAATCAAAAAATCAGCCGGGCGTGGTAGC
>CAUYQG010013300.1:0-16331 GCA_963574415.1 Tarsius wallacei | reverse complement strand
AAAAAACCCACTGGTAGAAAAGCTGTGTCTTGTTTTATGCCAAGGCTGGAAATGGGCACCATGATTCACCAGACACAATCCAGTTTGGAATTGCCCCTCTTTTATGCCCCTCCGTGGGAGGGAAAAATTAATCCACTCAGTGAGGAATGCATAGTCCATGATATTTATTGTGTTCTTTTTGGAAAAAAAAATAACATGACAGCTTTATTCACTCCATATGGCAAACCAAATTGCTTCAAGTAAAGTGCAAATAAGACAAACTCTAAAATGGAAGCTTTCCTTCCTCTGTACCTAGAGGCATCTGCTGTGGCTGGAATGCTTAAGCTCAAGTGGCAACAATAATAATAATAGCAGTGGAAAATCAAACACAAACATGAGGCTCAGACAACTGGTCCCAGGGGCAGCGATTTCCATGCTGCCACTGCTTGGAGAACATTCCTTGCTAATCAGGTCTATAAGTGGGCGTGGGTGATGGTGTCTGTTCTCTGTGAAGGCCATAAAGATGTCTGTCCAGTGACAAATCACATATTTGTTGAATTTGTTTTTCTTGTTATTTTTTTAAGTTCCAAAGTCTCCCCCCTGCCCCGTACCAGGAAGTTTGCTAATTGAAGCCCCCGGGAAATTGGCCACATGAATGCATGCTACCAGGGATGACAGCAAACACCAGCGGGGAAATAAATCAACAGTGGATCTTCAAATCAGAACATTTGATTTTTCACTTTCTGTGTCAACTGGGGACTAGCTTCATCACTGTGCTGAAGAGGCCCAGCAGACATAGTCAAGGAAGAACATGAGCACACCAGGTTTCAGTAACTTGCTTGAAGCATTCTTCTACCTGGGATTCTGACCATGTTTGGAGAGGGGGTCATTCTCAGGGGATCTTCTTTCCCCTGGTCTCGAAGACAGTTCTATTAAGACCAGTTCTATTTTATTTCTATTGCCTTTATCTTCCAAGCCTTTGTGAAACACGTGACTGAGATTAATATGCAATTTGTTAGAAGGCAGAAAGAGCCCAGAAGCTATGTTTTCTCATTCTGTTCCACTGCTGTTACAATAAATTCTAAAATAGTGAGGCACAGCCAGGCTTTGGGTTAGGTGGACACCCTGCTATTCAAAGCCTGCTCTCCCAAACGCCAGTTCTACAACTCTGGGCACATTATTCAACCCTCGGAAACCTGTTCTGTGAAGTGGGCACGAGGGCTTCTTTCTCACTAGACCATCGGGGTCAACTCAGCCTCAGCACCTGGCTAGTGCATACCGAGTAGAGCACACGTGGTAGCTGCCAGCATACTAATAAGCACGAAGCACGTTCATTTAAGATTGCATGTTTTGTTTTGCTTTTCAGGAAAAAACAGACATAACTCTGACTACACCCGATAGACATAAGCCTAAATAGAGCAGTCATTGTTCGCTTAGGAAAAACTCTTTGCTGCGAGTGACACAAGGCTGTGCCACGCTCATATCAAGGAGTGGGATGGACCCCGACACACTCAGCGAGCTGTGCTACCACTGGTTAGAATGCACCTGCACCCTCATCACAAACTCGGATGAAGTAAGGAACCACACAGATACCGACTCTGTGCCTTCCGTGTGCCAGGCCCCTTGCCAAGATGTCACACATCTAACGACCCTCAGATGCATTATCACTGCTTTAGACATGAAGTCACTAAGGCTCAGAGACGATACACAACGTGACGGATGGCCCAGCTGTCATGGTGGGTGGTGGTTTAAGCCGGGCTTTGTGTTCCATTCGAGTGTATTTCACTCTCAAAACAGGCACCACAGCTGCCCGCGAAGACGTCTAGAGGACGTTGGGGTGGGGTCCACAGGGCACGCATTGCGTGCCACCCAGAAGGGTTGTACCACATCCATAAGTAGCATGAGCTTCCAGGACGAGACGCGAGTGGAGGTCGCAGGCAGGGGTTGTTCTGCAGCCTGACCGTCCCTGACCCCGTCTACGGATGCATGCCTGGTGCTGCGGGAAGAGACAGGGGACCAGCAGTCATGGGCGGGGAGACCACACCCTGGGGCCCGCTCTGGGCCAACCAGTCTTCCGCTGTCCTGTGGGTGTGCTAGTTTCACTTATCCCAGCCTCCATGCTTTCATCTGGAAAGTGGGAATAAAATGCCACCTGCCAGAGGTTGTTATGGTGTGTGAGTTACACACACACAGTGCTGGGGGGAGCCAAAACATTGCCTGGTGCTGTTCTGCCTGGCTCAGGCTCAGGGCAGACAACAGGCTGGCCTTCCCAGTGCCGTTGTGCCCTGCCTTTTCTGCCCTGCTCTGATTTGTCAAGGCGTACTCCCCCTCCTAGGGTGACACAGCAGAGGAGCCAAGGGCGGCAGCCCTGGGAGGCTGGGCAGAACGAGCACACAGTGCATGAATAAGACCCCTCTTCCCTCCCTCTCCACCGCAGAGTCAAACCCCGGAGCAGGGCGAGGAGGAGGGAGGACCAGGGGAGTGGGCATCTGCACCGCTCGGAGGGGCAACACCCTTCTCTAAACTCAGTCAGAATCTGCAGGAAGAGAGGAGACAGGACAATTCAGTGGGTCCAAGGAATTGGAGGCCAAGGTGTCTGCGCCCATTCAGAGGCCGAGGTCGAGCAGGGGTCTTGGACCTGCCTGGGTGGCCAGGTCGTCCCAGGACACTCGCTGTGGGGCAAGGACTGAGGAAGGGCCGGAGCCAACCCGCAGGATCCCGGGGCCCCGGGGGTGTGGGACGCTGTCAGAGAGCCAGGCCGGGAAGGCCACAGGAGTCGGAGGATGGAGGGCTGACTTCATGACAGCTGAGGACCTGGAGGGGCCACACGCATCACAGCTGGGGAGCCAAGGACTGGGTGCCACCGCCTCCCACCCCAGATGACACGGCAGGGGTGTGAATGCCCTAGAAACGAGATACCCCCTGGGACGGGAGCGGGCTGAGTTCACTGAGCTCTAATCAGCACTTGGGATGGGTGCTTACAGTTGTACGTAGTGCAGTCATACATCGTGGGAACCGCACTGACTGCATTTGAGTGAATCTACCCAGGGCAACGCAGCCGCATGGCAGGCAGAGGGTGGCACCTGGGGGTAGCAGCACTGGCAACCCCAGTGGGAGCCATGCATGGGCCGAGAGACTTTGTGCTGTGTGTTGTTTATTCGGTTGTACTGCAACTATTGAATGCTAAAAAGGTGCTAGGCTCTGTGACAGATTCTTTTTCTTTTTTTTGAGTCGGGGTCTCACCGTGTCCCCCAGGCAGGAGTTCAGCAGTTCACCATAACCTCCACCTCCTGGGCTCAGGCGATCCTCCTACTTCAGCCTCCCAAGTAGTTGGAACTACAGGCACTCACCACCACGTCTGGCTAATTTTTTTGATTTTTTGTAGAGACAAGGTCCTGCTATGTTGCCCAGGCTGGTCTCAAACTCCTGGGCTCAAAAGATCCTCCCACCTCTGCCTCCCAAATTGCTGGGAGTACAGGCATGAGCCACCATGCCCGGCCCTGTGCTAAATTCCTAAATGGAGTTATGTCATTTCATCATCACATAACACTGTGTGATAAATAAATTATTATCCCAATTTCCTGAGCAAATGAAGAGGGCATAGAGAGGTCAAGGTTACACTTGTCAGATGTGCTGGGACTGGGATTTGGGTCCAGGCGCTCTGCTGCTGGAGCTAACATGGTCATGTGCTATGACTTCTTGCCCTGCTCGGACAATGGTCAGAGGCAGACTCTCCGGCAGACACCGGCGTTGGCAGCAGCAGGAGAACTCACCCAAGGGGCACATGCAGGGGGGTGGGGGCGTGGCTACCTCCTGCAGCCAAGATGACAAAGGTGTGGGTCACGCTGGGGAGACCCAAAACCATTTGGGGGGAGTTTGAAGGATGCCCGGAGTTCTGCCGAAGGGGTCCACCCAGAAAAAGCACAATTGCATCACAGCTGTTCTGGTCTTGTATCCGTGTCTGGGTTGTGTGGCTTAGAGGCTGTAGAATCAGCATCCCCCTTGCACAACGAAGGGAAGGGGGCGGTCTCGGGAGATGGCACCGAATTGCTTCCCCCATCCAGTGCTGCTAATGAGACGCGGCATATGGTTCCAACCTGGTTCTCATTATTTGGTTGCTAATGTAGTTCTCGCTGGACTTTATTTTAGGGCCTTTTCTTAGTCCTTCCCATCTGAAATTCCCTAATGATACTGGCGGCGTGAGTTTCCCTCCTCCCTGCTTGGTCCAGAGGCCACATCAGTCTGAATTGTTGAATCTCTCTCCAGCCGTGGGACATGTTTTCTCCTCTAATCCTTGGTAGCATGTGAGCCCCCTATCTTGACGTCTTCCTCTTTCTTCTAGAACCCATCAGTTGCATGGGGAACTCTCATGAATTAGCCCATTATGGCTTTTGCTTTTTTCTCTCTTTATTTTCCTTCTTGTTGTCACGATGTTTTATATCCTGAGAAGTCCCCTCAGCGTTCACCAATAGCATCCTTTTATATCATCGATACATAACAGTTGTACGTATTTATGGGGTATGTGTGATATTTTGACACATGCATACCATGGGTAACGATCACACCAGGGTATGTAGGATACCCATGACCTCAAACATTCATCCTCTCTTTGTGTTGGGAACATCTCACACCTTCTAGCTATTTTGAAATAGGTGACAAATTGCTGCTGACTATGCTCACCCTCTTGTGCTGCCAAACACCAGCGTGTATTCCTTCCATCTAGCTGTGTTTTTGCCCTTTGACCTGTGTCTTGGCCACACTCCCCCTGCCACCCCCCATACCCTTCTCAACCCCTGGTAACTATTATTCCACTCCCCACCTCCATGAGATCAACTTTTTAAGCTCCCGCATACGAATGAAGACACGCCACATTTGCTTTTCTGTGCCTGGCTTGTTTCGCTTGATGCGATGACCTCCAGGTCCACCCACGTCAAAATTAAACGATAAGATTTAATTCTTGTTGTGGCTGAATCACACTGCCTTGTGTATATGTGCCAGATTTTCTTTTTTCACTCGTCATTGATGGACTCTTAGGTTGAATCCATCTTGGTTATTGCAAACGGTACTGCAGTAAGCAAGGGGGTAGGGGGGCAGTTACCTCTTTTATGTACTGATTTCCTTTTCTTTGGAGAAGTACCCAGTAGTGGCTTTGCCTGATCATAGGGTAGTTCTGTTTTTAGTTTTTTGAGAAACCTTCACACTGTTTTCCACAGTGGCTGTGCTAATTTGCATTCCCACCCACCGTGTGTGAGAGTTCCCTATCCTCTGCATCCTCATAAGCATGTGTTATTTTCTGTGTTTTGGGGGATAGCATTAGAACTGGAGTGAGATGATGCCTCACTGCTGTGGTTTTGATTTTCATCTCCCCGATGATTAGTGATGCAGAACCTTTCTCCATAGACCTGTCGGTCATTCGTGTGTCTTCTGTTGGGAAATGTCTACCCAGATCCTTTTCCTACTTTTTAATGAAATTGGTTTTTTTCGGTTTCGTTTTGCTCTTGTTTGAGTTTCTTGTGTGTTCCTTGAGTTGTTTACAGATCTTGTCTCCCATTCTACAGGCTGTCTCTTCGTTCTGTTGGTTGCTTTCTTTGCTGTGCAGAAGACTTTTAGTGGAATACAGTCCCATGTGTCTATTTTTGGTTTTGCCTGTGCTTTCAAAGTTTCATCCATAACGCGTGTTCCTGGACCCATGTTCAGAGGCATTTTCCCATGGTGGTCTTCTAGAATTTTTACAGTCTTGGGTCGTGGGTTTGAGGCTTTAATCTATTTTGAGTTGGATTCTGTATATAGTGAGAGACAGGGCAAGGGTCTGGCCTCATTCTCACACAGATGAATATCCAGTTTTCCAAGAACCATTAATTGAAGAGGTGTCCTGTTGTCAGTGTGTGTTCTTGGTTTCTTGGCCAAAAATCAGTTGGCTATAAATACATAGATTTATTTCTAGGCTCTCTATTATTCTTATTTCTTTGAAATGTGGTCTCTCCATGTTGTCCAGGTTGGTCTTGAATGCCTGGCCTCAAGCAATTCTCCCGTCACAGCCTCCTGAGTAGCTGGGGTTCCAGGCTGTGCTCTCTGTTCTGCTCAATCGGCCTATGGGTCTATTTTTATACCAATATCACGCTGTTTTGGTTACTGCAGTTTTGGAGTATGTTTTTAAGTCAGGTAGTGCCATGCCTCCAGCTCTGCTCTTTTTGCTCATGTTGCTTTGCCTGTTTAGGATCTTTTGTGATTCGATACATGTTTTGAATTTTTCCTGTTTATGCAAAGAATGTCACACACATAGGTGTTCTGGTAGGAACTGAACTGCATCTATAGATTTCCTTGAGTAGTACGGTCATTTTTACAATATTAATTCTTCCAATCCATGAGCATGGGATGTCGTTATTTTCCAGGTCATTGGCGGTCCAGGAAGGGGTGTCTTTTCCTTTGTTGGTGTCATCTTCAGTGCAGTTCATCCGTATTTTGTGCTTCTTTCTGTAGAGGCCTTTCACCCTCTTGCTTAACAGCGTCTTCCTGCATCTTGGTGACAGAGGGCTGGGCTGTGTCCCTGAGCACGGGTGGTGGCCCGTCCTCAGGCCCCCAGGTGGCAATCTCAGGTGCCAGCGGTGGCGGTGGCAGGGGGAGGGAGTGGGCCCTCATGGCACCTGCAGTGGCTGCGGTGGTGGCAGGCCAACCTCCGTCCCCAGGAAGGTACATGTGAGTGCCAGTGGTGGTAGTGACACTTGGGACCCCAGATGGCTTGCGTGTACACCAATGGCAGCGGACAGGACAGGCCTGTCTCCAGGCCCCCAGGCAGCATGCACAATGGTGGCTGTGAGTCAGGCGGCCCCATCCTCAGGCCCTCAGAGGCATTTATGGCTGTGGCAAGGGTGGCGGTGTGTGTGTGGGTCAATCCCCAGGGCCTCGGATGTGAGCAGGCACTGGTCGTGGCAGCAGTGTGTGTGGCAGATGGAACTCCATGTCCTGAACCACTCTCTCGGGTTCCAAGGGCAGAGATGGTGGCTGGGCAGGCCTGTTCTCAGGTCCCGGGACGGCACACACACAGACAGGCCGGTCCTCAGGTCCCCAGAAGGCACATGCAGGTGCACTGTAGCCCTGTCACCAGAGAGGGCACTGCTTGTGTTGGGAGCAGCGTGGGCTGGCAGCTGCTAGCCTCTGGGAAGCGCATGCGTTGGCTCTCTTCGTCCTGTGGGCAGCCTCCCAGTGGGTACCACCTGTTCCCCAGGGTGTAGAATGCAGCGTGGACTGGAGTGTTGAAGTCCCAGTCACACCACCGAGTCCAGCTGGTGTTGCCATGCTCAAGTCCTCTGGGTGCTCGTGGGGGGACGTCAATGGACCTCCAGGGTGGAGATGCTGTTGTGCCCTAGGGCAGAATGGTGCCGGCCAGCTCTCAAAATGGCACCCTGATGCAGCTGGTTGCGTCTCGAGGGGCAGGGGGTGTGGGACCCAGTGTAGATGCCCTTCTGGAACAATGCCATGGCAGGACCCCCAACGACTCCGTGTCCTGTCTCAGGGCCCATGAGGGCTGAAGGGTTGCAACTGGGGGTGCAGACATGGCACCCATGGTGGGAGTGCGGATGGCTACGAATCTCCTGCTGGCCTTCTCTCCCAGCGAGGGCTTCTGCTCCCTCGGCAGGTCCCGCCCGAGTCAGCTGTGTGCTCTCCTCTCCTTCCGCGTCTCAAGGTTCCCGGCTACTTTCGCTGAATTCCGGCGTTCTCTCTTCACTGTGCTGTTCAATGTGCGGCTCTCTCCTTGTGCCTCGGTCCTTCTTTGTGGAAGAGGTAAGTGCCAGGTGCCTCTCAGCAGCCATCTTGAAGCCCGCCTCTACCGTTCCTTTGGGGTTTTCTATTTTTCAGAAAGCACCTTTTTCATCTCAAAGAGCTCTTTTTTTGTTGTTCTTGCTATGGCTCAAAATATATGTATCTTTTTTGGCAGGTGCAATATCAGAGTTCAAATCTCTGAAATTCTAAGTAGCATTCTTTTTGTTGTTTTTCAGACTTTTCTTCTGCTCCCTGAATTATCTCCAGTTCTTGTGGAAGTAGTTGTTCCTACTTGTTTGTATTAAATTTTCTCTCTAACGATGCTGGTGGTTTCTGCTTGCTGATCCTTGGTTTTCTTTTCATAGTTAATCAAATGATGGAGGGATTGGGATGGGCTTACTTTACTCTTGTCTCATTTCCTGATCTACGTTCTCTCTCCTTCCGCAAGAAGCCTGGCAGAAAGTCTGCGTGGCTGAAGGGAGCAGCTCGCTGACAAGACCGGTTCGGCATAAGTGCGCCAGGAGCTGGCCGTTAGTAACGCTAGTCTCCGAATTTCAGATTGGGGAAGACTTCAGGACTCCAGGGTCCACACTGTAATCCACAAATGTTCTCCTGAGGCTCATTGAGGGGTTTGTTCTGGAGGTGAGGATGAGGGAGATGACCATGGTGTGCTACGTGTCAGGCCCCGTCATCAGCACATGACATATAGAGGCTCCTTCGCCGCTTACACGGTCCTACGGGCCAGGGGCCGCTGCCATCCCCTTTCACACACAGGGAAATGGAGAGAGAGGCAAAACAATTCACCCATGGCTATGCAGGGGTGGTGGCCGGTCCTTAGGTCCCCAGGTGGCAATCTCAGGTGCTAGCAGTGGCGGCGGCAGCGCAGGGGAGTGGGCCCTCGTGTCTCTGAGCAGTGGGCACGGCATCTGCAATGGCTGCGGTGGTGGCAGGCCAGCCTCCATCCCCTGCAAGGTACGTGTGGGTCACCTTCTCATAGTCCTTTCTGTTCATCACTAAGTTATGTTGCTGGGCGGATTGTTCTCCAAGAGTCGAGGGTGACTGACCGCGGCTTCCATGTGTGGAACGTGCTGTCTGCCCCACGTGCCCCCTTCTCTGCTCGCTCTGAACTCGGAGTCGGTCCAACTCTGCTATGGTAGAGAAGCCCCCACCTCACCGCAGACCGTCCTGTGGGCATTCCGGGCAGTTCCGTGTGCTTCCTGCCCTCCAGAAACTGCTGACGTTTCTCCCCCGCTGGTGACCGGTGCTCTCCACACCCCCATCCAGAGCCTTTTCCTGCTATTGCTTCCTCCATTGTGCTTATCTCTACATCTACGGCAGGCGACCCTCGGGAAGCCCAGGCTGTAAATGTGTGCTCAGGCTGCCACCCTGAAATGGCTTCAAACGTGCGTTTCCGAGAGAATTTTTTGCTCTGCTGAAATGGCGTTGTACAATGAAGTGGAGATTCAAGTTGTACTATCAATTTCTACTCACTTACCTTACGTTTATTATAATTAAGAAAAATATGCATTACCACTTGAATACAGACTTTAATAAGTAGAGATTCCCAGCAGATTAATCTGTCTGCTTTCTGCTAGAATTCCAAAAAGATATTTTAATGGGCTGGAGAAAGGGTTTATTGAGTTTGAAAGTTCTGGGTCCTTCAGTGAAGCAATTCTTTAGAAAAACCTGAGGGCGATGGTGTATGATTCAGAACCGAGAGTATTCCTAGTAAATTGTCTGACCTGGCTTATGAGACGCTTATCCGGTGTTTGCAAAACCTTCTATATAAAAGCAAAAGAGGTATTTTTCCATACAAAATGTTCAATACTTTTCTTCTTCATAAGAATTAAGTCACCTAATAAATACATACATATATGTACATACATGTATACAAACACACACACACACACGTATATAAAAGCTTAAGGACTGGTGCGTTGTAGGTGTTTGCTAAGCACTAATCTTCTCTGGAGTTGCGCAGTCTCCAACCAACCTGAAGCATGAATGCGAGACACGGAAAACCTGATGTAATAAGTGGAAGAGAATGCAACATAGCATTGTCGTTAAGCTCCCAGGCTATCGAGTTGTGTAAACTGAGCTTTGAGCCATGTTCTGCCTCCTAATTGTATGCCTTCTTGTGACTTGGATTCCTTTTCTGTAAAATGGAGATGATAACTGTGTTGACTTTGTGCGATTACCGGGAGGATTCGATGGGAGAATGCGTCAAGACCTTAATGCATCATCAACATGCATCTAAAGTCCGTCCACAGCACGTTGTGTAGCCCAAAGTGGACGCTCAGCGAACATCGTCTGCTATTCTGATTGCTGCAACTCTCACAATTTAGAGGGATGTTTTATGCCTATGATTTTTTTTCCTGAAGCATGGAGCATAAAGCGCAGGTGGTAATGTTGTTGCCACAGCACATTGTGCTTCAGGGAATCTTTTCTCACGGGGAGTTTGGTGGCCCTTCAGTCCCTGGGGATGTTCTGAGACAAAAAGACTCGTGCTCAAAGAAGTTAAGAAAACAAACCATTCTGTTCCGCTCTGCATCACGAAGGTGCAACAAATGTCTCCTTCAAAAATCTCCTTAGCTCTGTTTAACCCGGGCTTCCTCCAGACCCCGTGTGCATACGAGGCATTTACAACCTGCAGCTTGAATGACAGGGCATACTCTGGGAAGCTGTGCTTTTTGTCTTCAAGTCTCAGAGTACACAGTTTCATTTGAACAGGATGATGCTTTTAGTGATTGTTAGTTAAGCTTTAACCTTAGGCCTCCAGTTGTCTAAGTCAGCCCGTATTGTAAATCAGTATTTCTATAGGAAAGTATACACAGTTTTTTTTTGTTTTTTTGAGTTGGAGTTTTCACCCTGTCACCCAGGCTGGAGTGCAGTGGCACGCTCACAGCCACTGTGGCCTCCACCTGCTGGGCTCAGGCAATCCTTCCAGCTCAGCCTTCCAAGTAGCTGGAACTACAGACACATGCTACCACACCAGTCTTATTTTTTTATTTACTGTAGAGACGAGGTCCTGCCAAGTCACCCAGGCTGGTCTCAAACCCCTGGGCTCAGGCAATCCTCTCGTCTTGGCCTCCCAAAGTGCTGGGATGACAGGCTTGAGCCACCACACCCGGCCTGTATACACAGTTTTAATTATTTCAAGAAAAAAGGTAACAACTCCAAAACAATACTGAAGGACACTATGAGAAAATTTTCAACTGAAAAACAGATCGGATCAAATTAATTCTCTATGTAGAATAAAGTGCTTACTACTAAAGGAAACATTATTTTTATGAGTTGTCATGTGCAATGGGGGTGGGACAACGTGGTAGCTAGCCTCTAAAGAGAGTTTCCAATGAAACCAGTGTTTACTCTCATCTACATTAAATCTTGGTCGGCCCTGTGTATTGCTTTAGCTAAGAGAATATGGAGGCTCTATGCCCAAGTCTTAAGAAGGCCTGGCAGCTTTGGGAACTCTGAAAGGAGAAAGGGAGAAGGGCCCAACGATCTGAGCATCCCAGCGCAGAGAGAAGACAGACAGAAAGCATTGGCCTTCTAACCTTTCCTGCCAAAGGCCTGGACATGTGTCCAAGCAACTTAGACATTGCAGACCAGCTGAACCATCAGGTGAAGCAGCCTCAGCAAAAACTGCATGGAGCAGAAGAACCATGCAGCTGAGCCCAGCCAGCCTGGAGTTATACGAGACAAAATGGTGGTTGTTTTAAGCCACTGAATCTCACAGCAAAGATGACCCAAAGAAGCAGAACCAAAATGGCTCTCTTCCAGGGCACAGGAAAGGGTGCCAACATTACCCAGGATGTGTGGGAGACGCACTTGTACCAGACTGCACAGTCTGCCCCCCCACCCCACCCCAGGAGTATGCAGAACGTGTCCAGATGATGGCTCTTCACATCATTTTGTTTTTCTAAATACTGGGTCGAATGTACTTAATATCTGTTCTCAGGTTTCCCTCTGATAATTCTATGCTGATCGAATGTACAAGATATTAAAAGAACAATCGTATTACAATCACTTGTTAAAATATTGCAGAGAAGACCTGTAGCCACTCATATTTGGTGTCAGAACTTTTCTTCTTTAGAGAAAGTTGCTACCATAATCTAACAGGTTTTTCAGTTCCAACTTTGCCTTCATGTTAAAAAAAGCAATAAAACATGAAAAAAGATAAGCATTAAAGAATAAACAGGTCAGGCACAGCGGCTCATACCAGTAATTCCAGCACTCTAGGAGGCCAAGGAGGGAGGATTGCTTGAGCCCAAGAGTTCGAGACCAGCCTGGGAAACATAGTGAGACCTCACCTCTACAAAAAATCAGATGAGTTGGGCATGGTGGTGCATGCCTGTAGTCCCAGCTACTCAGGAGGCTAAGACAGGAGGATCACCTGAACCTTGGAGGTCGAGGCTGTGGTGAGTTTTGATCTTGCCACTGCCCTTCAGCCTGGGTGACAGAGTGAGACCCCGACTCAAAAATAACAAAAGAAGAAAAGAATAAACCAAAGCAAGCTATATGTTGAATAAGGAAACATGAAGACTGCTTCATGATCACAAATTTATTTCTAGGTCAGCTCCTGAATTCTCTTTTTTTCCTCTGGGTTGATGATTCTCATTCAGAAAGTGGCCAAAATGAGAGAGGCAACGATACTTCACAAGTGGCTTTCAGTAGTGAGAAACTGAAGGGATGCGGGACAGAGAATGTGTGGCACCCAGGACCAATGGCATAGAAAGAGTAGGCGAGGTTTTGTTTGCTTGTTTCTGTCATTGCTGTGGGTGGGAAGCACTGATGAGAAGGAGTCATGCTGAGGCAAGACATTTAGGCTGTTTCTGGTGGTGAAGGCATGAAGGAAAACTCCAGCACTTGACCAACGGTTAAGACATGCATTTGCTCTCGAATCCGGCAGGCAAACTTGTGTTTCTTTGGACTGCGGCTCTGTAAAGACAGTGCATCACATCCCTTGAGATTTCCTAGGACGGCACAGGAAAAGGCATCATCTAGCCCATTAAGGAATGATACGCAAGACACTACTTTAAGTA
Source organism: Tarsius wallacei (assembly GCA_963574415.1). Lineage (NCBI taxonomy): Eukaryota > Metazoa > Chordata > Mammalia > Primates > Tarsiidae > Tarsius > Tarsius wallacei. The sequence continues at coordinate 3,546 of CAUYQG010013300.1, read as the reverse complement.
CTGAAGAGAAAGTACAAAGCTGGCACGTCCTGAAGCTATTGGTAATCTAGCAGCAAAGCTAAGAAATATGTTCAATTATGCTAATAAAATATCAGTAGAATGTCATGGCAAGATGTCACAGCTAAGTCAAGGGTAGGGCTTAAGAGCTCAGCTCTCTGCAAACTGGAGAGTCTGTGACCTCTCTGATCATCGCTTTGCATGAACACGGGCTGATTTGCATTTTCCAGGAAAAGAGTAAGGATTTTCCTTTTCCCTGTTTGTCTGATATGGAAGAACTCGGATAGAGAAGAAAGGGGTGCGGCTGGGTAGGGGTGGGGTGTTTTTCTCCTCTGCCTTGGCTGCAGGCTGGTTCAGCGACTCTGCTCAGTGAATTATTGGTCAAAAGTGAAAGCGGGTTTCATAAAGATCTTTCCAAAATGCTCAACCAAGCAGTGCCCACTGGGGTCCGAGCAGCCAAGTGTAGCATGGCATTGGGGAGGGTGCCTCAGGAACCAACAGAGCCATGGGACATGGGACCCTGTGGCTTGGGGGCTGTGGGGCTCACACCCTCAGCCTGGACACGCCAGGCACCACTAACATCGGTGCAAAGAGGAGCCCTCAAGTGGCTTAGTGGGAAGAGGACAAGGCAGATGAGAAGAGGGAAGGAAGTCTTGTTGCACAGGGAAACAGGGACCGTCTTGTTCTTACCACAGATGAGACACTCGGGACTCAGGACACGACGGCAGATGGGCGGAGGAGCGGAGCTGATGAGCATATGTCGGCAGCTGGGGCGGGAACAGGACATTTATTCCTTGAGTATGGGAATGACTTCACTTGTATCTGCTGTTTGGCGGAGGCTGCAGCCGTCTGGGTTCCATGAGCGACAATGTCACAGGGAACAAACCTGAAGATTTTCTGGGCTGTGGAAGCCAAGAGCATGGACAGCCAATCCTGCGTGTGGGGTGGTCCTGGCTTGCGGTGTCCAGGTTGGGGTGCCGGGAAGTTCTTTCCAAAGGCGCCGGGCCAGCATTTGCGTGCTGACTTCCAGTTTCAATAGGTGACCTTATTTTTAGCAGAAAGCATCATGTGCTCAGAACAATGCTCTCTCTGGGGTGGGGCCGGAGGGGCCATCTTCGTGCTGAGTAGCTGCCGCAGTGAGGCAAGCTTCTGATGGATTGTCTAGCCCAAGCCGCTGTCAGTGCATCCGCAGGGAAATCTGGGCCAATTTAGTCTGAAGCTGAGCCCAGAAGAGTGCTTGCACAATATACATTGAAGAGGCTTTCTTTGGGCAAAAATAGTTACATGGAGAATTCTGTTCTCAAAGACATCCTTTTCTTCCAAGGCTGTGCGAGTGACTCCACCTGGCAGTCCTGTACCCCGAACAAAGCCGAAGCCAGAGGAGCCCAGACAAAGAAGTCGAGTCACCTCCTCAGGGCTATTCTCAGGGCACCAGCTAGAGAGACACACCCTCCCCAGCAGACTTCCCCAGCAGCGTGGCATGGCTAAGCCAAAGTCCTGGGGCTATGCAAATTCACGTCTAGTTGTACTGTATTAAGAATTACATCATAAAGTGTATCACAGTAGCCATGAAAGAGAATCCCGTGACATACCGATGGAAACGTGGTCCAAGGCATGATGTCTCCCACGCCTTTGCGCCTGGGTGTGTGGGCGAGATGCGTGTCTGGCCGGCTTCTCCTTTGACAGCGCGAGTATTAGAACGACTTAGGTCCACCAGTCTCCTTCGCCACTTCCTATCCTTTCTCTTCCCTTCATCCTCCTCTCTTCCCAGGACCCCCGTTTCACGTCCCTGACAAGGCGCCTCCCGCTGGAGACTTAGGGTGCATCCTCCTCCTCCTGGGGCCGTCTCCCTCCTGCCGCTGGAGTCCCTGCATCCTGAGCTGCTCCGACTTCGCTTTCCAAACTGGCTTCGTTTTCCCATTTCACATGTGCAGGCGCCTGGCCTGACAGGGACAGTTTCCCCATGAGACTCACCAGGATTTCAGGTGAGGTCTTCGACACGGCAACCGGGGTAGGAGGAGGGCCTTCTCCCGTCTCCTGTGCGCATCAAGGGCTTACGCGACAGTCCCAGAAAAGAATCAGGTGGGAAGAGAACTGGACAACACCCGACTGCGTGGCCTGTGTGCTTTTGCCTACAAAAGCTGCCCCTTCTTTCCCTAATACATCCTCCTGGCCATGAGGGAAGAAGAGAGGGCGTGGATGAAAATTCCACCTGTGGAAACTCTTGTCAGACTGGTGTGAAGCAGGCCAAGACGGCCGCCTCTTGAAGGATGGCTACTAACATGTTTACACTTCATCACCTTCTAAGTCCTCTCCATTTGATGCAACCCGCCTCTTGAGACACTCTTCCCACGGCTCAAAATAGTTCTGGAACTTGCCCATTTAGATGCCTTTTAGTACCTCTGCTGTTTTTTGCTTCACCTCTTCCACATCAGCAAAATGTTTCCCTTGGAGGACTTTTTTCATCTGGGGAAACCAAAAAAAAGTTGCTCGGGGTGAGACCAGGAGAATCGGGAGGGTGTGGCATGGGGATCGTGCTGTTTGGGGCCAAAAACTGCTGAACTACTCAGCGCAGGGTGGGCAGCTGCGCTCGTAAATCACCCGACATGAAATGGGCAAATGTGTTAAAAGAGTTTCCAAAAAAAATTTGCCGAAGCCAAATGCATTCTCTCACCACAGCGCTAACTGGTCCGCAGATGCCGATGGGTTCCTAGAACACTCACCTAGCGGGGGAAGCCTGGACTGCAAGGGACCAGCCCTCCAAAAGATGAGTCCAGGATTTTTGGGTTCCCCCGTATAATGGTCAAACATAGAGTCATAAAAGGTAACCAACCCATAGAAGGTAAGAAAGAGGGGAAGGAAAAAGGACATAGGATAGGTAGCAAAACTAGGAACTGCATAACTCGAAATCAAATAATTAGTATTGTATCAAATGCAAATAGACTAAAAATCTCTTGTTAAAAAAAGATTCTCAGAATATATTAAAAACAACATAAAGCTCAAATATAGGTAACTTGCAAGATATCTATCTAAAACATTAGGCTATTGGAAAGCTAAATGTAACAGACGAAAGGTGATCTACCTCACAAGCACTAGTTAAAAGAAAGCTGGTGTAGCCACACTAAAGACAGATTACCATAGAAAAGCCCGCCCACTCATAGTAGATGAAAGTTCAGTTTACCAGAGAGATATGAGAATTTTCTGTTTGTATATACTTAATAGCATGTCAAAAATGATCGCAAGTATCAGGAAAAATGGACAAATTCCCAATCACAGTGAGAGGTTTCTTTTTTTTTTTTTGAGTTGGAGTCTCACTCAGTCGCCCAGACTGGAGTGCAGTGGCCGCTCTCGGCCACCGCAGCCTCGACCTGCTGGGCTCCGGCTATCCTTCCGCCTCAGCCTTCCAAGTAGCTGGAACTACAGGTGCATGCTACCATGCCCGGCTAATTTTTTATTTATTGTAGAGATGAGGTCTCGCCAAGTTGCCCAGGCGGATCTCAAACCCGTGGGCTCAGGCAATTCACTCACCTTGGCCACTGAGCCTGGCCA
>CAUYQG010013298.1:0-27989 GCA_963574415.1 Tarsius wallacei | reverse complement strand
CAGGGGAGGAGCCGGGGCCACTCATACCCGTCAGGGTCGATCTGAAAGGAAGAGGCTGAGGCACATGTCATTGAAAGAGTTGGCTTGAGCCACAGTGAGCACAGCTGCCTGGAAGACTCGGAACCAAGTGAACTTGGCTTTGAGCTTTGTTCAGCCTTTGTCACAAGTATTTTCGAAGACCAAACAAACAAACAAACAAAAAATCGTGGGGGACAGAGGGTGGGGTGGCAGGGATTCTCATTGATTACAGAAATACCTGGCTAATGACTGGCTATGCACTGTTCAGCTGTGGGGTGTGGGTTACAGTGTCCAGTGCAGCAATGTCAGGTTAATGCACAACCTGTGGGAGCAGTGAGTTTCAAGAGACGAACGCCAGTTCGCGGGGGAGCAGGTGTGATTGCCGCCTCCTCTTGGCAGCTCTCTGAGCCTGATGATTTAAAGGACTCACCTTTCTCAGATAAGAGTTCCTTTTGTTTCAGGAGCCCCATTTTCTCCTTGAGTGTCTGGATTGGTCCCATGAAGGGCTGCTGGCAGGGACAGAAGCCAAGGAGAGGGTGTGCTAGGAAACCGAAGCTGGGAAGGGACGGCAGGCCCCTGCCTGCAGCCGACATTAACAGGCCTGTAACTGCAGGAGGACCGTGGTGGAAGCGTCACACAAATGTCCCTATTAGGCAGACCTGGCTGGTCCTTTCCCCAGAGACCTTGTAAGCAACTGCAGGACAATGGAAAAGACACGAAAAGCATCAATCACTGCACAGGCTTAGGAATCAGTCCCTTCTGGATGGGGGCGAGTGGGGGGAGTGCCAGGAAAAGAGTGAAATAGGCCCCAGGAGTCAGGGCTTGCTTGTGGGAAGATCAGAAACCTGTGGGAGGGTGAAGACACAAACCCAAACCCCAACTGGTCCTGGAAGAGGCTCCGTGACTGGAGCAACAAGTTACGCTGAGAATTTCTTTCTAGTTCCAGGGCTTCAGATGTGAGGTCATGGTTGATGGGCGAATGTGTACACACACAGGCGGGCACGGGGACCTGTCTCTTGTACTTCTGGAAGACTTCTTCTGGGCTGACGACTGCTAGCTGGGTTAAAATGTCAAGAAAGGTCATAATTGCTTTTCCTCCCTATTGCCAAGAAGTTGGGCTTTTGTGAGCGTCCCAGAGCGTCACTGCAGCACAGCGGGAAAAGCCCCAGATGGAAAGTTTATTCTTGGCCCTGGGACAAGCTGTGACACTTTTCAGCTGTGCTCTGGAAAGATTCACACCTATCTTGCAGGACTCATTTTTCAAAAATTTATTTATTTTAAAGACAGGATCTGACTGTCACCCAGGCTGGAATGCAGTGGTGCAATCATAGTTCACCACAGCCTGAAACTCCCGAACTTGAGTGATCCTCCTGCCTCAGCCCCCTCACCAGTGCCACCACGTTTGCCTAATGTTTTGCCATCATGCCCAACTAATACTGCTTTGTGTGTATGTGTGTGTGGAGAATGGGGTATTACCCAGTCTGGTCTTGAACACCTGAGCTGAAGCAATCCTCCTGCCTCAGTATCCCCGAGTGCTGGGATTACAAGACGTGAGCCATTTTGTCTGGCTACAAGACTGTTAACGATTAAGAGAGAGAATAATTAGGAAAAAGATACATGACAGTGACCAAGGGCTAGGGCGATTAGGTGAATTGTGAGATTTTTAGGTCCATCATAATTTCAGGCTTGTGAACTTTTTGCTGATGCAAAATCCGTCTCCAAACTGTCTCACTTTTCTCACTCAAACTACTGTTCTCTCACATATTTTGATGAGATTCCTGTGAAGTAGAGAGAACTCTGTCGGCCTTGAAGGCCAAATTGTGTGTTACCAAGCTCTGTATTTTGAGGGTGTAACGTCAGTTGCGTACAGCGAGTAGGCGATAAATCCTAAGTTGAAAAAGAAAAAACGGAGCCGTCATCACGTTACAGTGGTGATGGTGACGATCTTTACGCTCCTGGGAGGGTTGGTGCGCCTTCTTGCCTAGAGCAGTTGTACACACGGGTTAATCCTTCCGTCTTTAAGATTCTCCGAGCAAGGTTGGAGGATACTGATAGGATGTTTAACATAGACCCACCACCTACTGCTTCATAAAGGGAAGAAAAGGGGCCGAGAGAGCCTCCGTCAGCAACACTGAGGACCCTGGTTACCCATGAGTGGAGTACGGGGCGGGGAGGGGATCTTTAGCCACCTTTGAGAGCAACGTGGATGGCAAGTTATCTTTGCTCAACAGCACAAGGCAGACAACATTAGCAGTGAAGGCAATGCAAGCCACATCTTGCCTGTTGAAAGCAGCAAAGGAAGGGAACAACATTACATGGGCAAAGAGGTCTCTTTTGTTTTCCCAGCCATGAAATCCTGGTTAAAAAGTGCCCACAGACCACAAAGACAGGAAATACCATCACCTCTACTCCTAATGTGATGTTGCTTTAAGGGGGGGAAAAGTCCTTAAAATAAAGCAGTGCCACACTTCAACTTGCTGTCTCGTTTGAGCTTCATACTTATGTTCTTTGCAGAAAATAACAAGCCGTTACTCGTTTTCTCCTTAGTAGTAGTTGGTTCTTCCCAGGCATGGAGTAGGGATGGGTAGATGTAATTTTTTCCAAGCACACACTCATTCATTTACACAGTACTTACTAAGACCTATCATGCGCTGGACTCTGCTAGATGGGGCTAACAAAAATAAACCCCTGCCTTTAAGGGAAGAAAACATATACTCCAGTGTCTATACTGTACTGGACCCTCCAAGAGAAACGTCTGAGGGAGACTGGTTTGGGGCTTGGAAACTGACCAGTCGGAACTCATCTGCCCCGGACAACCAGGGCTCAGCTGTATCAGGCCATCAGAACTAAGCGAGTTTCAATCCTTCATGGGCACGAATGGACCTGATTGGGAAACTGGGCAGGAACTTTTGCTATAAAACTGAACCCTCTAGTCTCTGAACACAACCTCACTTTACACCAAAGCCTGGGTCTCCCAGGTTTGCAAAGCAGTTCGCCAGAATAAAGTCTCTTTCCTCCAAGTTCCTTTTCAGAGAACTTGTGCTCACAGTATTCAGAAGGAGGAGCAGTTATTTCTAGGAAGTCCGATCTGCTGAATTGCCTGAGAAGGAAACTAAGCAATTCTACCAGAAGTAGATTTAAACCAGATCACGAGTGGCCTTTAATGATGGGTTAAGAGGATGGAGATTTTACTTTGAAAGCGTGGGGAGTGATTGAAGCTTATTGAACTTCAACTAAGCTCATTGGGCTGTGAGTTGGTCCCGAACTTTAGACTCATTTTGGGAAATGCACTTAGAAAATAATGACACGGGTAGATTTAAGAGTGACTCGAGACATTTTGAAGGGCATGGCAGTTTTGACTTGCTCTCCTAATATCTTAGTTGCAGCTTTTTGCTTTTTTTTTTGTTTTTAAGGCATGGAGAACTTTGCACAGGTACACAGGAGAGTTGAATTTTTCCTAATTCATCTCTGTAGCTGAAATAGTCTCTGACACTTTAAAACCTAGACAACGCCCCCAACTCAAATGCCAAGAGAGAAATGCCACATGGCTGCAAGGGAGGAGCTAGCCACCCCAGTTCAGATATGCTTCTCTGTAAGAGGAAGGGCACCGTAGTGACCAGCAGGGATGGGCCACTCGCTGTGGAGGCGGCGGGATGGGATGCTGCCTTGTGCCACGCTCTGGCGATCTTGGTTCGAGTCTGGGTGTTGCCACTAATTTGCTGTGTGACCTTGAACAAGTAACTTTGCTTCTCTGGGCCTGAGACACCTCTGTAAACGGAGAGGTTAGGCTGGATGGTCTCCAAAATCTCCTTGAGTGTGGGCATTCGGCAGGTTTATGGGACTGAGCGGGGCTGGCGGTAGCTCAAGCGGGGCGTGTCTGTTTCTTCGCATGTTTCTTCCCCCTCTCGTTGCGGAAGGAGGCAACACAATGAGATGTACTTGGGCCCCGAACGAGCAAGGTCTCACGGCCTGAGTTTGAGTCCTGGCCTGCTGGGGGTGAGTCACCCAAACCACCTTGAGCCTCAGTCTCCTTTTCTGAAAAACAGATTCGTGTGTCCATCAGTGCCCTCCAGGCTGAGAAAGATAGAGGGATAGAAACAAAAAAATGAGAAGGAGCTGGCTTCCAGTGAGCACGAGATTATCATTATCAGGCTAATTAGGTTCCTTTTGCAAAAAGAAGTGAGAAAAGCGAGATGCAGAAAAACGGATTTTGATATAAACACTCAAGAAACTAGCGACATTGCGCTGTTTGTGACCACGGCTTGGGCATTTGACAGTTTCGTTAAGCTGCATGATAAAAAGCCAGCACGGGTTAATCCCTGAAGTATGGAAACGTGGGAGAAAAGGATTGTGTCTCCTCATTAAACAGAGCAATGACTTCTTTTCAACAAGACAAACCCTTCCCGGGGACTCCTTCCCTTTTTGCTGTACGGTACCTCTCAAATGGACACTCTTGTTCATGTCAGAGTTTCCCAGAGTGGCCAATTTCAAATTATGTCTTTTGAGAAATTGTGTCAGAGACGTGAATTAACACGATAGTGAGAAAACGAAAAGCAGCAGCAGGTGTTTGACCCAGAAAAAAAGCCACTTTAGGTCAAAACGATCCCACAAAAACCTCCGCGGCTGTGAAGAGATTTTGTGTCTCCAGATCTCAGTCAAAGGCCAAAGGCTGATTGTCCCCAACCCCCCTGATTCCAGACAGACAGAACTTTAAAGAAAGCAGCTCTCAGCAACTGCACGGAGACAAGGCTGAGGAGAAAAGCGCCTTTGTAAGGTCTCGAAAGGGTGGCCCGGGGTAGAGTTTGTCTCCCAGTGGATGCTGGTCGGAGGAGATCTTCTGAAGGCCGTAGCCCCCAGAGCCCAGCGCAAGGACAGACAGGCTTCTCCGGCCGATGTCTTTGCTATGCCAGTTGACTCTTCCACTTGTAGGCCACATGTAAGACATTAGACGAGCAGACAGACACGGGAGCAGTTATTATAGAAGGCTGGACAGCAGTTTCACCAAGGGGCAGTAGAAGTCTGATCAGATAACCCAGGAAAGCCCATCAGCACCTCATTCCTAGCACAAAATCAGCCTGAGGCCGAAGGGGCCCCAAGGGAATGTCGGAGCTCAGTTCAGCCTGCACTGACCTCTCCACAGAGGCGCCATCAGGCAGAGAGACCCCATGGGGCTTTGGGTGCGTACATCGGAACGGAGGTCGGGGAGGCTTTTGTCGAAGGAGTGCGGGCTCCCACCGACTCTCAACAGAACCTCCGTGTACGCGAATTCTCTTCCGCCAAAAGCCATCAAGAACGCACTTGGAGTTGAACCATGTGGCTTCACTGGCTTGTTGCACAAGGGAAGAATGTGCACCCATAAAGAGGGTATGGCTAGAAAGCCAGAAAGACTTACTATGGATTTGGGCTTGTGTCTGGGGGTGTCCAGGAGGGTCTAGGAAGCGGGGCCTTTCTCTGGGCTGGCTATTACCAGCAAGCAGGTATAGCACTGCGATTGTGTGTCTTCCTGATTCTTACCTAGAAAGGGAGGAGGAGGAAGGATGTGGCTGTGTCATTCGCATCGGCCAGGTGGCGGCGATGTTTGATGTGTCGGTGATGTGCGCCGGTGGCCTTGCTCTTGTCTGTGTGTGGACAGAGAGGACGGCGTCGTCTTGCTTTTCTGCCTCACCTTGTAGTCACAGAGTGACTGTCTCTAATGTTGGTCCGGTAAGATCGTCTCCGTCCAACGGGGTGGGGCTGGAGTTGGGGGCTGGCAAATGAATCTACCAAGACAGTTATGAATTTAGAAAGGCAGATTTATGTAAGGGAAGATATGCTGTAAGGGAACAGCGGGCAGGTCAGCAGGAGCGGGGCTGTCTGTTCTCTGCCAAGAGGCAGGGGCTCCAAGGGGGTGTTTTATAAGACTGTGCTGGGCTTTGGCGCCAGGGAGATGGCCCACGTGACCCCAAGAGAGATTTGCAAGAGGGGAATGATTGTATGATGGCTTCCGCAAGACAGCCAATTGATTGTGGTGTTTTGTTTTTTTTTTAAGACAGCGTTAACAGCAATGATTAACTGCTTTTCCACGTACTGAGGGCTAAAGGTTAGTTTGCAGTGATTTACAGCGGGCCAGTCGGCTTTTCCAAAGCAAGTTTCTTTGTAAAGTTTGTAAAACCTCATCCTGCGAGTTCCCTCCTCAGAGTACTTTGCTCAGCTGTCACTGGCCTAACTGGGCCACACTGTCCTCCACAAACGCCACCATCTGGTGGCCACACCCGCCCCTCACTGTATGGAGGCTTGGCTGTTGGCCTAGGGCCGGTCCCTGGGTGTTAGGAACCACTTTCTTCTTTCTTCTCTGTCCCCATTCTTGAGTTATGATGGGAGACTCAAAATGGAGAAGAGTCATAAAAGGCTTTGCAGAAATAAACAGCACAATGGAGAGGACACGAGCGATTCGCCAGTGCTTTTTCTTATTTGGGAGTCACTTATCTGGAAACCTTGGCCACGGAGAAAACAGGCCCAGAAAGGGAAAGCCCGCAGGCAACGTTTGTGAGCCCCTGGCACACGAGTCCCTAAAGGCCCCACCTTTTTTTTTTTACAAGGATGCAAGCCTGTGCACAAGACTGATGTGTGCTGTCTGTACGGACCTCGAAGACATTATGCCACGTGAAGGAAGCCAGATAGGAAGGAGCGCGGAGCGCAGGGTTCCATTTCTATGAGAACGTGCAGGATAGGCAGACCTAGAGACGGAAGGTTGATGCATGGTCACCAGGAGACAGGGCAAGGGAGAAATGGGGGCCGACAGTGGCTATGGGATTTCTTTTGGAGGTGATTTAAGATGTTTGGAATTAGATAGTAGTGACGGTGGCACAACTTTGGGAATATGTGTAAAAACCACTTTAGAAGGGTGAATTTTACAAGAGGAGAAGTATCTCTCAACAAAAGAGTTTTTCGGCAAAAGAAGGGCCTTGTTTTTGGGAAAATGCCCAAGCAGTGTTTGCTCTCCCTCTGGCCTCATGCCACCACAACAATCACCAACACAGAGGACCATCACAATCACCAACACAGTGGCCAAAGGTGGGGGTTCTCCTCACACGCCGGGCAGCAGTCACCAGCTGGGCGTCCTCCCAATCAGTTCTGATACTGCTACTTGAAGATCCTGTCAGATCCCTTGGGTTGAGGGTTCAGTTCCCCAGACCGACCGCCCCCCGACCCCTGCCACACCAGTCCCAAGTCTAGGCCTCCTTCTGACATTGATATATTGGCTTCAAGCTGGGGTTCCCGTGACTGCCCTCTTTGAGTGTGATCAATTTGCTAGAGCTGCTTACGGAATTTCAGGAAACAGCTTAGATGGATTTAGTGGTTTATTCTAAAGGACGTTTTAGAGGACACAGATGAAGAGATGCATAGGGGGAAGCATGGGGGAAGGGGCTTGCAGCGTCCGCGCCCTCCCTGGAACCTCCTCGTGGTCAGCTATCTGGAAACTCCTCGAGCCTAGTCCTCTTGAGGTGTTATGAAGGCTTCAGCCTTCCTTCAGTCCTTGGGCACAGGGCAGGCCCCTCTCCGGGGAGGGTCTTAAGACACAGGAAGGCCGGGGAAGACTTGTGTCCTGCCCTGGGGAGGGCAGGAAAGGTGGGCAGGAGAAGGCCGGAGAGAGGTTGTTTTCTGAGGCCTGAGCCTGAGGCCTCACATACCCAACACTGTCACAAAAGACTGTAGCACGTATCATGGGAGTTGTGGTCCAGGAACCGTGGACAGAAACCAAGACACACATACCTATCACATTGCCAGGCCTCGAGAAACGAGGCTAGTTGATGGCCTGGTAGCAAGAGAGGATACAGAAGACACCAAGGAATGCGCTGCCCGCAGAGGAGAGCCCTCTGGAACGGCGGACCCTGCCTTCCTTCCAGAGTCCCTCTGTGTGCTTCTGTCCACGCAGCCCCACAAAGGCACACCACGTCCCCACACGCCACGCGCTGGCCTGGGTGCTGAGGAGCGCAGAGATGACCGAGTCCCCCCAGTGGTCTCTGTGCTCTGTGGGAGGGCGGGGGGAGCTGACTGACACCCCGGCACAATGGGTGTTCCTAATTATGACCCCCCGTCATCACGAGAGGGTTGGGTTATTTTCACACGGTTCAGTTGCAAGAAGGCAGAGGAGTGGATCAAGGAGTCGATGCGTTGAAAAACCATTCCGAGACTGCCAGCCTTTTGAAGATGCGTCAGAACCCCTGGTGTCAGGTTTTCAGTTAGCTGGAAAGACGACTCACGTGGGACAGCCCCTTCCCAGAGGAGCCAGGACTGAGACGCCGCGGCGTCTGTGGGAAGGCGCGCCCCCCTCTGCCCACACGCCTCAGCCACCCCTGAGAGTGGGTGGCTCTGAGGATGTCAGCCCCTCCAGTACCCCGGGCGTCCGGGACCTCACGGTGGCTGCACCGATTGTGCTAACTTTAGTTGTTTTCCCAAAAGACTCGACGTGCCTCTTGCTCAGGGACTCCACAGCTTCTCTAGCTCCTTGGATGTTGAAAAAGAGGCATGCAGCTGGGGTACAGGTCTCCCCTCTGCTCCCCTCTCTCCATTACCACTGTCAGGCAGCCATGTGTCCGTGGGGCCTGTGCCTCCACGTCCGCCCGCGGGGACTGAGCTGCCCCTTCCCCCCGTCTGTCTGAACCAGCCTGGTGATGGCAACCGTGAAGACTCGAGCACGCAGCGTTGGGCCCTGTGCCGGGAACAACACAGGCCCTTGGGCTTCCCGAAGACCCGTGAAGTAGGCATGAGCCTAGTCTTACGGTTGAGGAGAGCTTAGAGCCGGAGTCCGAGCCAGACGAGGGCTGGCAGGAAGCCCTGGGGGAGACGGGGAGGGTCGCCTTGGCTGTCTACACCTCAGCCGTCTTGAGGATGCCTGCCGCTCGGCAGGCCGGCGTGTGCCGGCGGGCTGTGGGCAGCACTAACGGCCAATTGTGAAACGTAGCATACACGGGGAGGCATGGCGGGAGCTTCCAGGCAGGAGGAAGGCACGGGGTTCCCAGACACACATTGAAGTTGGTCCTTTGTTGGGGGGCACTGTGGCATGCTTGGTGCCGCAGGGATTCAGAATCTCCGGCGCTTGGGGCAGGTCTCCCCGTCCCCCCTCCGGGGGAACAGCTCCACCTTTTGAGGCTGGCGTGCCAGCGTCTCTTCCATGCCGATTTCTTGTCCTTGCCGCTCTCTGCGAGGAACCAGCCTGCGTCAAGGCCTCCTCGAGGGAGTCCCTTTAGCCTCTTCACTTGCTTTTCTCTGGCATTGCGTTAGCTGCTCCTGTGGCCCTTCAAGGCCTTGACCTCGCTGTCTGCCCCCACCGACTGTTCCAGAAGGACTGAACTTGAGTCTGTGTGGCTGGCCGCCTTCTCTGCTCCTGCGTGGGGTGGCTGAGTGCTGTGGACACCCCACGACCTCCTGGATCTGGGCGTGGGCCTGTGTGAGGTTCCGGGACGCTGCTGGTTCCCAGCGTTGCCCAGAAGTCCCTCCGGGGTCTCTACCAGCTTTCTGCCCTGCTCCCCTGGTAGTCCTGGCAGCAGTTCACCAGTGCCCCTGCCCCAACTCCCAGTGGCCGCGTCCTCCGCTTCGAGGCAGAAGTCAAGTCATTTTCCAGGAGGGCCTTTTGAACATCTGGCCCCACTCTGCCGCCTCTCCCTGGCAGCAGCGCCTCCCACAGTGTTGGGAGCCAGCCATGGAGGCCTGCCTGCTGACAAAGTCCAGGGGCTGAAGACCCTGGGTTGCAAAGCGAACCTGGGCAGCTGAGACCCTTGCTTCTTCTACTTTTGTTATTAATGCAGCCAGAAAGTTCTGCACAGTCTGAGGATGGAAAACAAAATTCCACTCATACCAGTCACTACCCCTTGCAAAAAGGCAAGCGGGAAATTCATGAGAAAATTACCTTCCCTTCATTTGAACCCCTCCCTAGGTTTCCACGTCCCCGGCCTCCTGGTATTAGACCACGCAATCGCTTGATTAAACATTGTAGTTGGGGAAATTGTGGAAGATCAGAAGGTGCTCGATTTAATGTTTGTCAGGGAACTCACTGGCCTTGCCAGGGAATTATTGGTAGAGACTTCAAATATCACGTGCGGGTAGATAGTTGCGTGTAAGATTTTATTCCTTCTGATTGGCGACTAATTGGAGAAATTTGGGAAGCTATAGTTTGTATTTTTAGGAAGAGTGCCAATGCAAAAATTACATTTGCTTCATTTCTACATGTGGTATATTATGCTTAGGAGATTAGCAGTCACATAAATGTTATAGGACTTCATGTTATTCAGACTAAGTTTTTAGCATAGGGTTAAGAACATAAAAAGTTAAGATTATAGAATTTTAAGCATAAGAAAATACAGAGCAGCCTTCCTGATACGAGTGTGTTACGTTAATCATCAGCAATGAATTAATAGGCTTTATGGAGAGAAAATAAGTATAGAAAAGGCTTAAGACACGTGTTCTTTGTTAAGAATAAATAACCATTGTAGGATAGCCTTGAAAAATGGGTCTTTTAGAGAATTTAAGGAGTTGGAAGATACAAAGTGGTCAAGACAATAGATAGCAGCTAGGAATTAATGGAACAAGATGAACAAAGTAGGAGTTATGCTTAAGGGCAGAACGGAATGCTTTGAAGACCACAAGACAGTGATATCTTTTTGGAAGAGGATCTGTACAGGAGGGAATTCACGTCAGAGTGGTTTTATGGAAAACAGCACATGTGAGTTGCTTGCTCTGTTTTTTGTCTTAAGCAAGGTTGCTGATTGTGTCTGATGCCAAGAATTTTTCAAAGACTACCTCTCTGTAAAAAAAGTAAGCTGGGCGTTAACTAACAATAAACGGCATCTGTCCTGCTAACACCAGAGTCAGTTGCCCGAGTGTTTCTTTCAACGCCGACGCCGTTCCTCTTTCAGGAAACCCCGAACCCAGCTGGAGCGCGACTCTGGCACCACAGCCGGGGTCCAGGGCTCTCGCTTTTGAGAAAAGTTAGTATTTTCCCACAGCTCTGAGTCCCCTCCCCTCCCCCTTTCTCAGGAAGCTTATTTTATGTCTGGTCCCTCTCTCGCATCTTAAATCTCTTTCGAGAGCATCGCCCACAAGGCCCTCTCCCAGCCCTCGGTCCCTATGAAACCACGACTGGTCACTGCTTCTCTTGGTGGACTTCTTGTACCTATGGTCTGCAGGTTTCCTCTCGGTGGTGCCCCTCACGCTCACTTCTCAACTCTCAATTCTCATCTGCCTGGGCTGAAGTTCCTGCTGACCTCCAGGTCCTAAAGCCCAGTGGGCACGGCTTCCCAGGCCTCACGAGCCTGAAGGCTCCTCCGTGGAAGGCCCCACTGACCGCTCCATCCCCGAGGCGCTCTCCTTCCCCGACTTCCCCCACGGTGTTGGCTCCTGGTTCTCCTCTGCCTCTCTTAGCTGGTTTTCTTTAGTCTCTTCCTGGGAGCGTCTTCTTCTGTCCCCCTCACTTAAGTGTCTGGGCCTTCCGGAATCCTGTGGTCTTGAAACCGTCCCTACCAATTTCATATCATTAATCTGGGGGGGGGGGGAGGGGGAGGAGTGAAAAAAAACCAAGCTTGCTGCACATTCAAGCACTGATCATGCCTGCTCGCTCTCTGACCTGCTTCCACCTGGTTGGTTGGTATCTGTCACCTCAGAGCCACGCGCGGCCTGTGTTCCAAGTTCCTCGTCACAGCCCTGTAGGTAACGACCTACACATTCTAAAACGAGAAGCTTTCCAGGGGAGACCTCCTTTCGGGTCCTGCTCACCAGTGAGACTATGGACGTCCGCTGGTCTGGAGGGCCCCACAAGAAGCTGACTTGTCAAAGGATGCAGCGTCCACATCCGGATGACTTGATCCCCTCCTGCCCCAAGCAATTGATGACCCCGGGTTTCCAGCACCTCCTCCTCCACGACCCCCTGAAGAGCCCCAGTCCGCAACTCCTGGGGGAGATGGATTTCAGGGACCCCTCCCGTCTTCTGGCTCAGCACCCTGTGGTCATTGACTTCTCTGCTCTTTGTTCGTTCCTGATATCTCAGTGTATGGTCTGCTGCTCGACTGCGTGCTGCAAATCTGTTGGCCCTTTAACTTAAATTCCCCATCAGCGCTTTCTCCCTGGGTGAGCTGATCCTGTTCCAGAAAAGTGCGGCCACTCTTCCTGTGAGGCTGAAAACTCCCCACTGGGAGCTGAAACCCCAGGTGTCCTCGACCAGGACCAGGTCTGTTTGGCTGGCCACCTGTCACCTGGGCGCCTCCTCTCGGCTACCCCCACTGCTGAAGTCGTCCTCCTCTCGCCCTCAGATCTGCTTCTCCTTTGTTCCTTATCTTGATAAACGCTGTCTTCTGCCGCCCAGCTGACCACATAAGTCGTTGCAGGAGCCCAAACCCGGGACCCATGCAGCTGGGCTGGGCTGCGTTCTCTGCGGCTTCTCCACGTCCTTGGCGGTCCCTTCCCCTTTATGCCCACGCTCCGTCTGCCACTCGGTCTCGTGGCTCTACCTTCCCACCGTCTGCGGAGCCTGCTCTTTCTGCTGTCCCCTCTGCTGCTCTCCTGCTCCAGGCCCTCTCATCCGTCATTGACGCAGTGGCCACCTGACCCTCCCTGCCTCCTGGGTCTGCGGAGGCCTCCCGTCCGTTCTCCACACAGCTGCCAGAATGAACTTCTGAAAATGCAGCTCTGCGCACGCCTGCTTTCCCGCCTGAAATTCTCCAGGGCTTCCCTGATGCCTTCAGGATAAAGTCCAGACTCCTTAGCGCCGTGTCCAAGGCCCTGCGCGTCACGTGGTGTCTGTGCGCCTGGAGAGCGGGACTCAGCTAGGTCCAGGCTCAGGTCCCGGCAGTGCTTTTTGCTGTGTGACTTTGAGTAAGTTACTTAACCTCTATGAGCCTCTGACGCGGGCAGATGCCTGCTTCTCGGGCTGTGGTGAGGATAACACGAACGCACACGCGTCTTTGTCCTTGCATTTACCTTTGATCCCTAGCGCGGTGCTTTGCTTGTGGTAGGCGCCGCCCCGCTGATTCTGCTCCCAGCCCATCCCCCACCTGTCTCTTCTTGTCAGCTCTTCACAGGACAGACACTCCACCCTCCCCGAGGGGCTCGCCCTCCCCAGAAGAGGCCACGCCTCCCGATCTCCATCAGTTCCCATACTCCCTCACCCCAGCCCCTTCCTCCTCTGTGCCCGACGGAAGGTTCTCCCCAGGAATCACCCAAGCACAGCAGGCGAGTCCCTAAAGGTTTCTCTGCACTCTCCCATGGGGTGCTTGCTGTCTTGTTTGGCGGTTACCTTCCCTCCCAGCCCCTCCTCCTCCACGACCCCCCTGAGAGCCCCAGCCCACAGCTCCTGGGGGAGATGGATTTCAGGGACCCCTCCCGTCTTCTCGCTCAACACTGTGGTCATTAACTGCTCTGCTGTTCGTTTGTTCCTGAGATCTGAGCGCTCATCCCTGTGTGAGACGTCTTCCTTGAGGGCAGGTCTTACGTATCTTGTTAAACCCAGTACCCGACAGACGAGGCTGTCAATATGCATTGCTCAAACCCTGGGATTCGAATCCAGATGGCATTCAAACTCTGTTGCTCTCGTTGTCTCCTGTGCGTTTCCCAGCTCCTCTCGGGGACGGTGGCTGTCACCCATCATCAGATTGCAATCCCTAAGGGCAGGAGCCCAGCTGGGTGGCGCCCTGCATTAGCAGATGGTGACTCTCACATGTCTCATGGCTGACCGCCTGGCCCCTGAGAGAAGAAAGTCTGACGTGAAGAAGCGGGGTCCTTGTTGTGCAAGTCAAGCCCCGCGGCCCCAGGGCGTCCCGCCCTGGCTCGGAGGTCCTGGGGCGGCGGTGGTCATGAGGGAGTGAGATACTGAGGGTGGGAGGCAGAGATTTGGAAGGAGTGCTGCAGAGCCCAGTCCTGGAGGAAACGCGTGGCCTCTTGTTCTGGCTTGGGAGGACTGTGGGCCTGTGCCCCAGGGACTGTCGGACAAGGGCTGCCTTTTGCCACCAAGCTGGTTTCAGGTTTTGCTTCTAAATCAGTTTCCAGGCAGGTCAGAGAGTCTCCGAATGTCACAAGTGAGCCTTCTTGGTTTTGTGTGTGTGAGAAGGGACCCTTGGGAACTTCTTCTGCCTTGCCATCCTGTGCCCCTCGGCATCCTTACGTCCAGCGATGCCACCGCCTCCTGAGCTGTTAGACGTCACCGAGTGTTTACTGCTCTTGGTCTCCAGTAGACGAAGAGACAGGTCGCAAGCCTCCTGCAGGCAGCCTCCCTGTTAGATGTCTTCATATATGAACTGAGGAAGGACTGACCTGAGCTACCCGGGAGTGGCGGTGGGGGGGGGGGGGCAGGGAGGGGCAGGATGCCCGGCGTCCCCAGAACACTCTTGTTTGTTATGTCCACTCTCTTCTACACCCCGTGGGTGTCTCGTGTACGTGGAGGATGACGGGCTGAAGCGTCACGAATCTTGTGCAAGCGCTGTTGTTTCAGGCGCCTTTTTTCTGTGTCCGTGCTTTCAGAGGGGACTTTCTTTTTGAAAAACTATTGTTTGAAAACGTTTTCGTTTTGGGGGTTACACGCGCATGTTTCTTACATACAGAGATCATTTTGTTAACCGGTCCTGAGTCCGGCTTTAAAAAAAAAATGGCTTCATCCTCCTTCTCACCACTGTGAGTTTCCAGGGCAGAGAAACAAGCGTTTTCTAGTTCTCTTGGAAACTGGGCGGTTTGAAGACAGTTTCAGCTCTGAGTGGCGGTGGCTTGGGTCAGAGGCGCAGCGGTGCCTCTTGCTAGGAGTCAGGATGTTTTTGGAAGAGTGAGAGTTTGTAGCCCTCCCCGCCTCCCCTCCCCACCACCCTCCACCAGGGTCTTTAAAAAAGGACGAACTCTTATGTGTGTAGGGTGCCAGACCTGTGGGCCTGTTGGGTGCTGAAGTCTATGTCCACTGGTCTCAGACCACGTCATTCGGGGGGCGTTTGATTCTCTGCTTGAATGAGGCTTTGTTATTGGCAGGTACTGGTGAAGGAAGGAAGTGCCTGCCCTCGGGGCGCTCGGGCGTTTCCGCGAGAGCCTCATCCCTGGCTCCTTAGCACACCTGTGTTCTCTCTCCTGCTCTCATCCCTCTCTTGGGGCAGGGGTTTTGCCCGCTGCTCCCCGGAAAGGTCACATGACAAGCCAGACTGCTGATGCATCCTTGCAAACAGGCTTCTCAGGCAGAGTCCTTCGCAGGCTGGGCTGAATTGAAATAGTCAGTGGAGGCACGCCTTTCCTGGGGGGCTTTGACAGCAGCGCCTCAAATTCTTCCTCCTTTCTTTCTGGCAGAGGGTCTGCAGCTACATGGTGGGCTGCGAGACCGTGAGCGAAGTGAGCATGGGGCCTCAAGTCTGTCCACTTGGGGGCGTGGCGGGGGGGAGGGCAGAAGGGCCCCCCGAGACCTGGGCCCACAAGGTGCCGGGCTTGGGGAGATCGGGCAGCGTTTTCGAGGGAATCAGTGTCCTTGCGTTGTTTCATTCGGGGGCTTCTATTTGTGGGGCCGGCTGGGGGATCGGATGGATGGCGGGTGAGACCCGGTTTTCCTTATGGTGAGACCCGGTTTTCCTTATGGTCGTGCCGGGAGTGGGGAGGGGCGTGAGTGGCGAGTCTGTACGAGAACGGACTCGGGGGCTGCAGGCTGACGGACGCTCTTCAAACTGTGGTCGAGAAACTAGGCTTCCTGCTTCAAAGACGATGTCCAGGTATCCATTTCCTGATCTCTCTCTGGAATGGTGGAAGGTAGTGTGGGACTACACAGTGAGAGGAAGGACTCCGAACTGGCACGCCTCCCTTCATTCATTCAACATGCTTGTGTGTACACCTTCCCAGTAAGCGCTCAGAACTGAGCTGGGCATTGAGAGAGAAGTGAAATGGAAGGTAGGGCCCTGACCTCTGGAGCTCACAGTCGAGAAACCGAGAGGCATGGCCGTGAAATGGCTATGTACCGGGCAGCATGGCAAGGGGGTGTCCCGCCCATCTGTTTTTTTTTTGTTTTGCAGCCTATACGCTTATTGCCTTTAAGTTCCTTCACATCATATCTCTATCTCTGATAGAGATCTTTAAAAAGCCATCTTCCTCTGCCTCTGAAAACAGAATTCACAGAACACGGTTTCATCTCCTCTTGGTGGCTTGCGCTTAAGTCACCTTTTCCTTGAATGTTCCTCAACCTTTTCTGGTGGTTGGTCCTTTTTTCTTTCAAATCTCTGGCAGTCGTGTCTCAGTCATCAAGTTCTCGCTGCTACTGTGCCCTAATGGGCTGTAGCCATTAGGAACTGAAGATTGACTTGGAGGAACAAGAGAATTGTTTTTATTTAATGAGCAGGCTTAACTTTATATCCAGCTCAAGGTTAATAAACTCTGGTTTGGTGGCTGGATGTTGCACGGATGATGGGATGGCGATTCTCCTACCTTTCCAAGATGGTTCTGCTTCTTCTCTCTTAGGCTGTGACCTGTATAATCACAGTTGTTAGAATGTTACTTTTGGCTAAGGGGGGATAACACTTTATAAGATGATGTGTCAAAGTGGGTGGTGTCGTCTACAATGCTGTAAAAGCGTAAGGAAAATTTCCTGTGGGCCGGGAAACCCCAGGAAAGGTTTTATAAAAATGAAATTTAACTGGACCTTGAAGACAGGACAGGGCCTGGGTGAGTCGAGAGCAGGTGGCCACATTATTATTGAAAAGGGATAGACTGAACTCTCCAATGGAATCAAATGAAGTCTTCATCCTGTCTGTCTGTCTGTCTATCTATCTATCTATCTATCTATCTTCTATTGCATATATCTGTCCATTATTCATCTGCCCTGCTTCTGGGTACATGACAGGGCAAGCAGTTGTGGTTACCAGGAAGATCGATCAGATGGGGGGTGAATCCCTCCATAACTTGGCAATAGACTTCCCTGAGACAGGCAGTGGGCAGTACATATTGCTTGGATGCTTGGGTCAGAGAGGCAGAGCAGTGCTCCTGGCAGCCAACACAACCCAAGAGACAGATTTCCACAGCTACACTCCCTACTGGTTCACTCTCCCAACAGCAGGTACCTTCCCTTGCTTATGCTGGCCACACTGAAGCATTTTGCTTCAAAATGCCCATAGTTCATTCAACTCTGTTGCCAGCTTAACAGGAATTTGCCAGTAAAACGAGGAGTGTGCCTCTGGGAATCCCCAAAAATGTGTTGATCTACCAATATATTGGTATGCCATGAAAAAGACCTACCGATTTCAGTAAACAAAAGTTCCTACTGAAGGAAATATTAACAGCATACGCAGAATAAGACTTTAAAGTAGGTATACCTATCGGTTCCACAAAGAGTCAGACAGAGACCTTGGGGAACGCAATGGTCCCCAACAAAAACTAGCTGATGGACTGGGCCAGCAGTGAGGACACAGTGGAAGAGCAGATCTGTGATCTGGAAGACAAAACTGGGGAATTCTCTTAAGTATGTGGTCTAAGAGGATCACAAGATGGAAACATGGAGAGCTGAGGCGTGGAGAACATATCCAGATATCCCAGCATCCATCTACAATATGTAACGGAGGATAGAATGGTGGAAGAAATGGAGAAGAAAATAAAAAAGAAATAGTACAAGAAAATTTGACACAAAGTAGAAAAGAAACAATACAAGCCAAAATTCCAAGATTAAGTGAGATGACCAGCTGCTAAGCAGGGTGAACGAGAAGAGATCTATAACCAGACGCCTAATATGGAAGATAAAGGAAAACCAACAAAACTTTCAGAGACAAACGGGGATGGGAGGGGGTGGAGAAAGTAATACGAATAAGAGTGACAGACCTCTCAAATGGCAATAGGAGACACAGAAGAGCAGTGGAGTTGTGCTCTCAAGACAGTGGGGATGGGGAAGATATTAAAAGATACTGGGGGAGTGCACACCTAGGAAAACTCCCAGTCAAGTGTGTGGGTGAAAAAGACCCACTCTGGACATCATGATTCAGAGTTTACCATCCACTGGCTTCCACTCAGAGAAATACTGGCGGTCGTACAAAAGCAAAATAAGAGAAGTGGGAGTCAAGAGTCTACTTTTTGCTAACTGTACCGCGTCTGCCTTAAAGAGTGCAAGGTGGTCTCTCTTGAAGAGTGCACTCTTGGCTGAGGAGGCACGAGCTACTCTGTCCTCTCCCCTAGACTTTAAAGGGCTAGAGAGAAGCAGGAACCCACACGGAAGGTATCTTGGTCTTGAGATACCCCTGCAGGTTCATTGAATTAAAGTGGGGCATGGCGTGGCATGTTGGCACCCAACCCTGGCCCCTGAGGAAGTATGGCTGCCTGGCTGGGGTTGCCCCTGCGCCACTAAATGTTTGTGGTGCTCAATCTGTCCCATGAAGGTTCCGAGGAGATGGGGCTGGGACCGTTATCCTTCCCTCATACTGATATTCTGGATTGCAGTAAACACCCCTCCATGACTTTTGCCCATGGGAAGCAGCACGGCGGCCCACTTAGATCACTCAGAACAGCAGGCGGATGCCCAGCTGGCCGGGGAAGCAGGTCCTGGGCCTCCGGGGACTCTGCCCCGTGGTCCGGCATCTTGGGATCCTGCCAGCCCCGCCGGATGGAGGGGAAAGGCCAGCCCGGAAGAGGCCCTGACATCCTTGGGGAGGCAGAGCGTGGAAGTTGCGGTCGGAGGCTGTAGGGGCGGGAAGACTAGAGGCGAATCCACAAAGTGCTGCTTTCGTCAAGCTCCTGGGCCGGTGTGAGAGGAGGCGAGGGGCTGCCTCCCGGGTCACCGGGGTCCCAGCCCGGGATACGGCGGGTTCTACCTGGGAGGTGGCCGGGAGCCTCTGGCCGGCCTTGCCACAGAGGAGGGCTCGGAGGCGCTTCAAAATTTTATTTGTGATTATTCCTTCTTCCTCCTCAGGTTTCCCTCCTCTGTCTAATTGTGTCTCAGAAAAACCCAGTGGGGCTAACGCTCCCGGCACAGGTTTGTGCTTCCCTGGGGGCTCCCCCAGCTCTTCCCCGGGCCGGGTCCTGCAAGGCACGGAGTCCCTCTCGAGCCTCCTTTACCTGGATGGGCATTTGCTCCCTTGCTCTTTCCCGATTGTCCCTTGGCTCTCCAACTTGGGAGGTGACCGCTGTACCTACCTGACTGCGTCTGAAAGAGCCCCGTGCACTCGGTTAACCTTCTTTAGCTTTTCCATCACAATCGTGGACTGTACAGTCTAGAAGAGGCCCTTCAAGTCCTTCTGCCTTATCTCCCGGCTCTAGGCAGGATGGACTTTAAACCAGTTCCCTCAGACAAGCATCTTCCTGTTAACTCCCACCCTCCCCCCCGCCCCCGGAAAAAAAGGAAGCACCTACCACCACAGCGTCTCTTGGGGAAACTTTCCTGCATTTCTTGCTGTTGACCAAGAATGACGAGATCACGCCCCTGCAGACCCGCTGTGACCTAAGGAAGGGACCAACCCGAGATTCTCCCTACCCCAGGAAGGGCACTGGGTGCGCATGGCCTCACTCCCGGGGATCCGGAGGCCTCGTGGATCTTGAAGCTGCTGTAAGGAGTTTTTGTATGTTACACGTTAGTGTCGGGTTTGACCCTCAGAGTTTAAATTCATGCTGTAGGCACTGTGTGCTCATTGAGAAGCATCTGAGCAGAACTAGACGAAACTGTGATGGAGAGGATGGAGGCTGAGGCACGAGAAAGGGAGGACGAGACACAAGCAGGCTGTTGTCGAGGGCTGCCTTGCAAAAGCAGCAGAACACAGATGAATTGCACCGGCATGCCTTTTCCGCCGGCATGGGTGATGGGCAAACCCTAGTGGGCGTATTTCTCCTCAATTTCCAGCTGAGAGGCCCGCACGTGTGGCTTGAGCCGTGTTTTAAAGTAGACGGATTCTACCCAAAGACGGCGAGCATTTGAACTCCTCGAGGAGAGAGCGCAAAAAAGAGCTCGTCTTTCTTTTTTCTTTTTTTTTTTTAAAGGAACACAACTTGGAAGATAGGTAGGGTTAGGTACTCTTGAGGGCCAAGTACCTAAGCCCCGGAGCTCGGGCTTTCCTAAGATCTCTTCCTTATCCCCCTGTGCGTGTTCAGGGAGCTGGGCACAGTATCTCTACTCGGACGGGCAGTCACAGGTGTCACCGCAATAGAATGGCAGAGCTGCAGGTGACCCCCAAATTCCACTTGGCTACACGCCTCACACCGCGGAGGAAGAGCAGATGAAAACCAAGGCTACAGAGAACTTTAAGGGCAGGCACGGACCACAAGCCACTCCCTGCCCCCGTTTCTCAGGGGTCTCTGTCTTGCCAGCTCTCTGCCCGGGGGTCTTCAACTCATGGCAGAGCTCAGGCTGGGACGGGAGTCTTCTGGTTTTATTTAGCTCAAGGCTGCTTTTCTCATAGCTCTGTGCTTTCTCTGATGCCTGTGAGATAGGTCGCAACTTGCAGGCGGGCGGAAGAAGTAAATATCTGTGTCACACGACTGTAAAGAGGGCGGGGTGGACTTCCACTTCAAAATCATGTTCCCGCCAGCCTGTGACTGAGGCTTGACCTTCCACCATTAGAGATTCATTCTTTTGTAAGTGGAAAGTCAGGCAGGCTTCCAGAGTCAGCTGGCAGCCAGTGAAATGAAAAGTCCTCCGAGAGAGTGGATTCCCAACAGTGATGTCAGTGGCGGTCCGGAGGGGGAGCTTGGACAGAGAGCTCTGGAGCTCATTCAAGTCGGAGGACGGGGCTGGGGATGATGTGAAGATGCGTCCACCCTGTTGTAGACCTTTGATGAATGCTACCCCCTGCTTGCTTAGGAACATGACCTGGGTGCACTGGTGGGACATTCCCCTTCCCAAGACACGAGCACGCGTTTGGAAATTCAGAGGGAAAGGCGCGACTGTCTACTCGCACGTACCATCAGGGAGCTGCTGGCCTCGTGCTTTCTGTGTACCGGGTGTCCTCTCCGCAAGTCTGGAGTGGACTGAGCTACATGGCACTTTTGTCCATGACTGAAGAGAGGAGAGGTCTGTGTTTTGTCCTGTGAGCGGGGAGGCAGGGGAAGAGACCCAGACAGCAGCAGAGGGGCCGGCGTGACAACCCGCGTTCTGCCATGACACTGGACTTTGTGCCCTCACAGAGGAACGGGAGCGTGAGGGCCAGAAACCGAAAGGGCATTTCTCCAGGAGACTGGAGACTCTGAACACAAGGAGTGGGGGCCGGGCTCATCTGACGTGCCCATTCTGCTCCACTTCCAGCTCTGGGGGTGAGGGGACACAGCGGCCCTGCACAGCCCCGGCCACTGCATGAGGGACATGGTCACCATGGGCAACAGCAGGGCTTTTGAAAGCAACCTCGCGATGATTGATGCCTGGACATTGACCCAGGAGAGCCAAGGGTGAAGAAGAAGATGACTCCGGGTGAGTGTATGATATGATCCTGCAGGGCCTTCCGGAAACCCTCGGGAGGGCCTTTATAGGGCGAGGGTGGTAAAGGATTCTCTGTCTCAAGAAGGGTCCGGGAGAGAAACTTGGGACAGTTTTTTATGTAGTGTGACACCCGCCGTGGTGGCCTGGCGATTCTCAAGTTCCTCTCAGATCCTCAGCCCCCCACCTGCCTGAGAGGCGGATGAACAAACATGGCCCTGTAGCTCACGGGTCCCATCTCTCTCCTCCGACGGGACTACAAAGTCTATTCTGCTCTGTCTGGGAAAAATTGGTGACACGAATAGTTTCAGAAACTCCATTACCCAATGGGGAAGGGAGGCAGAGGCCCACTCTTAATCGACTCAAGATAAAATGAGGCTGAAGGAAGAGGCTAGGTTTTCTCAGAGCCGTTCAGTCAGAAACCGTGACTTGGCCCCTCCAGGGCGTTTTTAGGGCCATGAAGGGAAGAAACAGATCTTCACTTTAAATTAATCTCAGAATAGCATGGACTGTCCCGCAGGGGCTGACGACAGATTGGTTTTTAAAGGGAAGAAGATGGCCGGGTACAGTGGCTCACGTCTGTAATCCCAGCGCTCTGGGAGGCTGAGGCAAGAGGACTGCTTGGGCCCAGGAGTTTGAGACAGCCTGGGCACCACAGTGAGACCTCAACTCTCTAAAAACATAAAAAAAAAAACGAACTGGGCATGGTGGTACGCGCCTGTAGTCCCAGCTACTCGGGAGGCTGGGGTGGAGGGATCACCTGAGCCCAGGAGGTTGGGGCCATGGTGAGCTGTGATCATGCCACTGCATTCCGGCCTGGGCAACAGAGTGAGACACTGACTCAAAAAATGAAGGAGAAGAAAGAGAAGAAAGATTATCTTTGCAGGTTGGGAAAAACTTAGGCCTCTAGGCAAAGTTGTTCTGATACCATTCTCCCCCTCCTTCCTCCCCCATCCACTTGCCGGGGTGCTGGATCCTTCCCCCCTTCCTGGGGCGAAGCCCGCACTTGCTTGGGATACATTAGCTAAGTCTTGATGTCATCGTACCACGGAGTTGGGCACTGTAGAAGCTGAGTTTTCCAGAAGTTAAAAAAAGCGGTGTCTTCCACACCTGCAAAGATGGGACGCAACCTGGGATGACACCGCTTAGAGAAGTCACTAAGCGGATGTGACAGAAAGAGCCGCAGCAAGAACACGGGTTGACAGGTGTCACTTAGGCGGAGCGGCCCTGTCTGGAGCCATTGCTTGGCTGACAGATACTCTGGCCTCTGGGGCTGGGGTGTCCTTTTTTACACTTGCACGTGTGCCTGAGAGTGAACAGCGAGCCTGTCACATCCAGCCGTATGACACGTGTCATCACTCCCACTTACTGGGGTCTGCAACGGGCTTGGTTCTGGGTCTGGCAGCAGCCCAGAACGGTAGGTTTTACCAGGCTCATCTCTTTTTTGCGGACGGGAACTTTGGGGCTTGGAGACGTTAAGCCATGTGCCCAAGGTCACGGAGTTCGTTAAATGTCAGAGTCTGGATTTAAGACCGGGTCTGTGGCTTCCTATCGGTGGAACGGATCGAGGAGACAAGGGTTTCAGCAGGGTTCACTCTCCTACGTGGCATTTGACCTGGGCAAGTTCGGTGACCTTTCTGAGCCATCCTTTTCTGATCTGCAAAATGGGTCAGCAGTGCAACCCGTGTCCAGGGCTGGTGTGAGGGTCGGTGGGTAACGTGCGGAGAACACTGAGTGGAGCGCCTGGTCCACGGTGGGTACCTGGCCTGCGGTCACTGTTCTGATGACACCAGGCTCCCTCTCCTCCTGGGAGGCCCTGGGGGGTGGGGAGGGGGAAGAACCACAGCATAGGAGACAGCTCAGATTTGCCAACAGTATTTCCATCCCAGGAGAAGGAAGCCCTTCCCTCTCTGGAAGCCACAGCTACGTTGTAATTAAATGGACACCTGGAAGGTACAAGAAACGGAAACCACTCTCCTCTTGCTGTGTGATTTTTAAAGCCTCGTCCAACTGTTATGTTACATAGTTGTTGTTTTTTCCTCCCTCTGTGGAATAATAACTTGAGCGATCCTTAACCCTACTGCATTTAGACTTTAGGTTGAGAGCTATCCTGGGATACAAATGAATGTTTGTCTCCCCACAAGTGGATCAGCCACGGAGTGGACACGCGCCTGGCGAGACGAGGACGCTGGCCGCTCCTTCAGCCAGCGATGCTGCCACTGCCGCCGCCTGTGACCACCATGGTGCGTTTCTGAGCGGCATGCTGCTCTGCATATGTTTTGAAGTCTAGCATCATTAGATAGGAAGAAATCCTATTTGCACGTGTCTAGATACATGAAGTGAGATGAAGAGCAATTTTTTTTGTTTTTTGAGTTGGAGTCTCACTGTCGCCCAGACTGGAGTGCAGTGGCCGTTCCCGGCCACCGCAGCCTCGACCTGCTGGGCTCCGGTGATCCTTCCGCCTCAGCCTTCGGAGTAGCTGGAATTACAGGCGCGCGCTACCACACCTGGCTGATTTTTTTTTATTTATTGTAGAGATGAGGTCTCGCCAGGTTGCCCAGGTGGGTCTCGAACCCTTGGGCTCAGGCAATCCACTCACCTCAGCCTCCCAAAGGTGCGGGATTACAGGCTGAGCCACCGAGCCCAGCTCATTCTTTAATTTTCAAGAGAATTGTGAAGTATTTACATTTTACAAGTTTTCCATTTTACAAATGAAGAAATTGAGGCTTAAAGAGCTTGTTTAATGTAGCTGCCCATCATCTCACAGCCAGTATGTGGTGCAGCTGGGTGAACTTAGGTCTGTCTAGTTTTTAACCAAGAAGCAGGATCCAAAAGGGGACACAAACCAGTGGGTTCAAAAGTGCAAATGGAGATGAAAGAAGGTAATAGATGAACTTCCCAATCTAGGTTTAATCCCTTGAGGACAAAGACCTTGCCTTTTAGCCCTTGTTCCAGTGCAGAGCATAATCTTGCATGTAGTAACTTTGTTGGATGAATAGATGAATATATGGAAAGAGGAAAAACTGTCATTTATGTTTTTAATTAGTAAAAGCGAAGCTCTTCTACATAAGTGATTCATTGATTTTTCCATCTTTTGATGGCTATTTAGTCTGACTTCATAGTAACCTGGTGAAATAGATGCTATCTTCATTGTACAGATGAGATGTTTTTCTCTATTTAGGGTTAAGTAGTTTTCTTATGGTTGTTCAGAAAGCCTGTCAACCTGAGAGGCTCTTGTGATGCTTCTAATGTCTCTTTCCTCAGCTCTGTTCCTCCGAACCCCAGTGGTCAGACCTGCTTATGTCTCAGCATTTCTTCAGGATCAACCTACCCCAGGATGGTGTGGAGTACAGCACATTCATCTGTCACGAAACCACCACTGTATGTTCTTTCCATCACTACTGCCTTCTGGGCTCTAACCATTTATATCTGGATGAATTGTCATGTCTTTAGCAGGACCTGCTACCTGTGAGGGTGACTGTTGTGTCCAGTTCTGTCAAATGATAACATAGTTTACACTTTTGGGCAGACAATGCCAGTATGACTGAATGATGCCATTTATATCCATAGAGGATCTTCTGGCCTAAGTCTTTAAAAAAATAGATTTACTTTTCTTAAAAAGAAAATAGCTCTGTAGGAAGAGTCTGTTCATTATAGTTTGGTCACTCTTATTTATTTAGCTAATGGAGAAGAGCCAGATGTGTAGAATTGAGAATAATGGACAATGTAAAAACTCATATCCTATGAACTGCATCATGGATATTTATAACTATACTTTACTTCGTTATTTTTTTTAAGGTTAATTTAAAACCATATGGCATTTCATATGAATGCTATTTAGATGTTATTAAACATGATTAAAATGCTATCATTAAACTTAGTTTTAGAAAATCTATGGGTGAATAATGAGTCGACTGTATTTCTGTTTTTAAAGTCTGGAGAGAGCAATACTTGATAAAGACTTCTCTTTATTTTCAAGTCAACTATGTAGATAGAGGTACATCTGAATTATGAGAGATTAGGCAAGTATAGTTTTCTGATTCTGTAGTTTTTGTTTTTTTTTTTGAGTTGGGAGTCTCACTCTGTCACCTAGGCTGGGGTGCAGTGGCATAATCATGGCTCATCACAGCCTTGACCTCCTGGGCTCAGGTGATCCTACTATCTCAGCTTTCTGAGTAGCTGGAGTTACAGGTACACACCACCACACCCAGCTAATTTTTTGGTTTTTTTGTAGAGACAGTGTCTTGCTGTGTTGCCCAGGTAGGTCTCAAATGCCTGGGCTCAAGTGATCCTTCCACCTTGGCCTCTCAAAGTGCTGAGATTACAGGCATGAGCCACTGTGCCCAGCCTAAAAGTTTTTTATATTTGAAAAACTTTTGTTTCTAGATTCCTTTTCTCAGTTAAGTTAGATTTAGCAGAGTAGTTTTAACTTGTAGTGCATGGACTGAAGGAAAGCCCCTGAAGTTGTATACATTGATTTTTATGTATGTGCCCTTACACAGTTTTCTGGGAAGACGCTATATCCTTTTACTAGATTCCCAAAGGGGTCTGTAAGCAAAACAAAATAATGTTTAAAGTTTTCAAATAAATGTTAAAGTTCATACTGTTTTTCACTTATTTAAAAGAAGTTTTCATGTTCTATATTTGTTTTGGGTTATTTATAAGTAATGAGACAGAAGGACCATAGTCCTGAAAGTAGACATCAGAACTTTTCTGTGAATTGACTGATTCAACTTTGTTTTGAGAGGATAATATCACATTACTTCCAAATATTAGAAGATGTAAATAATGTTTTAAAGGAATTTAGCAGGCATCATTAACTTATAGTCATAAGGTATCTGTCCACTTCACTGAAGTCCAAGACTGGCTTAATTGTGCACAGATATTTTATCTATCTTCTTGGTTCTGTCTTCTAATCAGTGTATAGGCATTGAGATACTCAGGTACTGGCTGGGTGCGGTGACTCATGCCTATAATCCCAGGGCTTTGGGAGGCCGAGATGAGAGGATTACCTGAGCCCATGGGTTCGAGACCAGTGTGGGCAACTTGGCAAGACCTCACCTCTGCAGTAAATCAAAAAATTAGCCAGGCATGGTTGGCATGTGCCTGTAGTTCCAGCTACTTGGAAGGCTGAGGCAAAAGGATCACCTGAGCCCAGCAGGTCCGTGAGCATGCCACTGCACTCCAGCTTGGGTGACAGAGTGAGACTCCAACTCAAAAAAAAAAAAAGAAAAGCGAGAGATACTCAGGTGCTAAAAGACTTCACAGTAGGGAGCTAGCCTCTCTCTCAATTATGTATTTTTATATCTTACTGTTACTACACACCAAGTTAAATCTTATATGTATGTTGTCTGTCAGTTTGGGTTACTTTGTGGCAAATGTTGAACATGAGAGATGTGTGTTTCTCTCTCAACTCTAATGAATCTGCCCCTTTTTGTAGCTGGTTCCAAGGCTGCATCTCTCCACTGGACTAGTGAGAGGGTCGTCAGTGTTCTGCTCCTGGGCCTGCTTCCAGCTGCTTATTTGAACCCTTGCTCTGCGATGGATTACTCTCTGGCTGCAGCCATCACTCTCCATAGCCACTGGTAAGTATCGCAGTTCCTTTGGTAATATATTGTCTGTTCAGTGTGCTTGCTGTGAGCTTGTCTCATGTATTACCTGTGAGGGAGAAGTCAACTCAAATGCTTAAGATCTGTGGAAAACTTTAAAGTGTGTGTAAAATATTTATATGCCTGGATTTATATATTAATCTATCCTTTTAATGACTGCATTTCCATGTGTGATAGCATTTTGAACGTAGCTTGTCATAAAAATCTCCCCCCATCTGTTCCTTCTGCAGTTTTGCCTATTTCAGTAAATGGCATTTCTGTTTATGCCTCAAACCTGGTCATTATCCTTGACTCTAGTAATAGTCTCTTAAGTGGTCTTCTTTGTGTCTGTTCCCAACACAGCAGGCCTAGTGATCCTGTTAAAATGCTAAATCCGAAGAAGACATGCCCCTTCTCAGAACCGTTCTTTGTCTCCTCTTGTTACTCAAACGAAAAGTCAGAAATCTTAGAGTGGTCTCCAGATCTGCACAATCAAGCCCTCTGTTTCTTCCTTCATCTTTAGTTGTTGTCTTCCCCGTTCACATTGGTTTCCTTGAGGTTCCTCAGACACACCAGTGACATTCCAGGTGTCTAGGCTTTCCTCTTACTGTTCCTTCTCCCTGAAACATTTTCTAGTTTCTTGTTCACTTTCTCAACAAGACCTTCCCTAACCACTTGTTTAAAATTGTAATGTCTGCCTGGCATGGTGGCAAGTGCCTGTAGTCCCAGCTACTTGGGGGGCTGAGGTAGAAGGATCGCCTGAGCCCAGGAGGTTGAGGCTAAGAAAGCCCGGATTATCCAGCTTGGGAGACAGAATAAGACTTCAACTCGGGGAAAAAAAAATCTGAATAATGGTTCCTAGCATGGGGAGGGGTGCAATGTTGAGCACTTATGACTGAGATGAAGCACAAACAAGAAGCTTCTGGAATAGATGGCATAATTCTATATTTTAGCCTGGGCCATATTACCCTTATAATAATTCATTTAGCTATAGATTTGATTCTGTGTTTGTGCATTCAATC
>CAUYQG010013297.1:0-14502 GCA_963574415.1 Tarsius wallacei | reverse complement strand
TGGATGGAACTAGAGTCTATAATACTGAGTGACCTCTCACAGAAACAAAAAACTGAGTATCACATGTTCTCACTCATATAGTAGACCTTGATCATCCAACGTATTACCACAAGAAAATGACTGACAGTGGTGGGAAACGATGCGGGGGTAGGAGGATAGGGGAAGGGATTAATGGCAGTAAATACCTGTCTGGGGATGGGGGGGACACTTCTTATCAACAAGGGTGCCTGAGCGAGACATATTTGTGTACCTAACCCTTAACTGTACCCCTCAATATCACAATAAAAAAAATATTGGAAAAAAATAAAATTAAATAAAAAATTAAAATTAAAAAATACTAATTTTAGTCAAGAAAATAAGTCCCTTTGAATGATGGGAGAGACTATTAATTATCACTGAATTTCTTTTTATTTTTTCAAAGACGTTTTAAACTCCTTTTATCAGATTTGTTAAAAAAAAATTTTGGTAAAGTCCATTCAGGTTCACTTTAAAGGATATTAAATTAAAGTAACTGCTTATTCTTCTATCTTAGTTGTTTGTAAACATGGGAGTGTAAGGGCAGCATGGTAAAATAATTAAGCATTTAATTTTTTTTTTAATTTTAAAAATGTCAGGTACAATTCAGGATTAGATATATAAGTGGCCATCGAACAGGTAAAGTTTGGGCCTCCCTTTGGTCCCCACTTTGCCTGGTTTGAGATCAGGTACCCTTACTGATGTTGTGTCCCCCTCACACACCTCATATCCTGCTACTTTCTTATAATATTATGGCAGATGTTCAGGGTCCACTTATGAGTGAGAACATGTAGTACTCTGTTCTTTGTTTCTGTGGTAGATCACTGAGAATGATAGACTCTAAATCCATACAAGTTGCTGCGAAGTCCAAGGTGTTCTTCTTTATGACTGCATAATATTCCATTGTGTATGTGTACCACATTTTTTTCATCCGGTTCAGTTTTGATGGGCAGCACCATTGGTTCTATGTTTTGCTATTGTGAATAGTGCTGCAATAAACACGTGTGTGCGGGTGTCTTTTTTGTAGAATGGTTTGAGTTCCTCGGGGTATATTCCTAGTAGGGGAATTGCTGGGTCATATATATGAAAGGTCAATGTCTAGTTCTTTTAGAAATTGCCACACTGCTTTTGAGCATTTAAATTATGTTGTTTATAAGAGCATCTTTGGTTTCCTAAGTGGTCACGTTAAATCATTAAATCATAGATTGGATAATAAATTTTGAAGTATATAATTTGATGAAAAAAAGATTTTTGGTCTTGCTTTGACTTTATTGATCTGTGTTAACTCACTTTATATCCTTTTATCTTTATTCATCTTTTGGAGCATGGAGAAGATGAGGATGGAAGGAAGAGAACTATTTATTTAAACCGTGTTGAAAAAGTTTATTAGCCAGTCTGTATACTATTATACATCTGTAATCATCATGTTACTCTTTTACATTTTTTTGAAGAATTTTTTTATTATTATTTGTACTAATGAGTGAACCAGCAATTCCAAGTAATAAATTCTGGTAGTCCATTACCAGTTGTCTAAGATTAATAGACTGAAGTTGCTGATGAAATGACTTTCCTTTAAGAAACTAATTAAGTTTTTCCGATTTAAATGTTCTAGTAACTGTGTTTCCTTTCCATTGCACCAGATATAAAGATTTATTTGAATAAATATTGATCTCAGTTTGCTTTTAAGTAAATATTTAACTCAGTAGATGTTTTCATCCCAATGTAAAGTCATTATAATCACCACTATTTAATTTCCAGTTAAGTGTTCAGAAAGGCAGTGCATTTGTTCCCTGGCCTTTGCTGTCTATTTTAATTTTCTTATTTTTTCAAGACAGAGTTTTTGAGAATTCTTCCTGATCATCTTTGTTAAAGTTTAACTAAAATAATAAAGGTGTTGAAATGTTGGAAGCTAATCCCTTGCCTATGTGTTTGGTTATTATGGTAATAATTACATGGCTTAAAGTTCTAATCACATGTCTAAGTGAACGGACATTTAAACTGAGCATTATTCATTGAGAAAAGTATAAATCTATTAAGATAAGAAGATCTAAACTGGTTTTGTAATTATTTACCTTATGCCTTTTAGAAAGTCTGTGCCTAGCAATCGATTCTCAGAATGTTTTGTAACTATGGTCACAACACAAGATTATATTTACATTGTGCTCTGGTGGACACAGATACACACACAAATGTATATATTCATGTGGAAGAGGAGATTCATAAAACAGTGTTCATTATGCTTTGCCAGTGGGTAGTAAACCCACTGTTGGAAGAATTTTTTTTTATAACAATAGAAATAACCTAACCTTCAAATGAATTTGATCTGAATACCTAGAGATATATAAACATTAACACAGTGTAACACAATGTCACTTAGTAATGTTCTAAATGTTAGAAAGTACTTGGAATGGTAGAAAGTACCTGGAATTGATGTGACCTTAAGAAAAGATGTGAGTAGAATGCCTGTTTTGTTTTTGTTTTTGTTTTTGTTTTTTCTTAAGGCATGTATTACTGTGAGCATTGACAAATTATATGCTGGATGACTGAAGGAAACTTTCTGTGGTTATCTTGTCTAACCTGTGTCAGTAGAGAATGAAAAGTCTCAGAAAGCTTTTCTCTTTCAGTGTAACAACTCAGTTTCAAACTTAGGATGGTTTAGTTTTTCTTTATGTCTCTTGTGTTTTTTTCACTGTTACCTGAGCCATAGCTGTAGCAGGTGCATGACAGCCTGATCTCTGTACTAGACATGAAGTGTTCATTAATAATCCAGAATCGTGTCAGATCTATTCTCATGGTGGAGGTATATACCACGAGGAACTAATCTTCTGTGGGGAGTTGTGATAAGATCGCTCCCAATACATTCATCTATATATCTGAATAGATTATGTATGAAAACAAGGGATTGTGCTATTTTACTGTTGAATAACTGAAAAATTTATACGGAGATTTTAAAAGTAGTTGCAGAAAGCTACGCAAGTTGTCAGTGATACTGTTAACCATGTAGCCTTACTTTAATCTATGTGATCTTTCTTCCTTTAGAACACAGGATGCTTCAGGGCCTGAACTGATACTGCCTGCAAGCATTGAATTCAGGGAAAGTTGTAAGTAATTTTCGATTCCATTGTTAATGAATTTTTTCTTGATCCATTTTTCTCCATCTGATTTCCATGTTTTGTTTTTCCTTCTTTTTTGAAATCTTTTCACAGCTGAAGATTCATTTTTATCTGCCATCATAAATTATACTAATAGCTCTACAGTCCATTTTAAGTTATCCCCTACATATGTATTATATATGGCATGCCGGTATGTATTGTCCAGCCAGTACAGACCTGATATCAGTCCCACTGAGCGCACTCACAAAGTCATTGCAATAGTCAACAAGATGGTGAGCATGATGGAAGGAGTCATTCAGGTAAGCTCCAGCTTGGAAAGCTATGCTAACCCAAATAATTTGGTGGTAATTTTTAAAGCGTTTCTTTAGCACTTCTTATTTGGTTACGTGTTTGACTATATCTTAAGATTTTTTTCTAAAATAAAAGCTATGTAAATGGAATAGAAAAATGTATAACTTTAAAAAGTTGGAGGAAATGTAAGATTTTTTTTCTATTTTTTTCTTACAAACTTCAAAGTAAATGAAGATAACTTGTGGTAATGTAATGACCATGAGAAAGATCCTTAAATCTGCAGTAGTGGTTGTGAGAGAAAGTGTTTAGACTGCTGTGGGTCTTCTTAGAATTTTTCTTTAAATAATTTTTTGAGATGAAATTCACATAACATGAAGTTAACCATTTTGAAGTGAACAGTTCAGTAGCATTTAGTACATTCACAGTGTTCTGCAGTCACCCACCCCTATCTGGTTTTGAAACATCTCCACTCCAGAGTGAAAGCCCTTTTCCATTAAGCAGCTTCTGCAGTTCTTTTCTTCCCTAGTTCCTGGCCTCCACCTTCTAAAGAATTTTTTAATGGTTATACAAAGGTACTTGCTCTTTTATAATGAGCCTACTATGGTGTTGGCAGTAGCGGACTTTTTTTTGATAGCATGTATAAGTATAATATAGGACATCATGACATACTTCTCACTTAAAATGAAATCATTTTGTAAACCTGTTGAGAATTTCAGAATATAAGGGTATTCTGTTGGTAGGATGGTTTGGTTCCTTTAACTCTTTATCAGCAGTTGATGAAATTGGCATGGCAACTTCTTATGTTTACAGATAATTTTAACACTTAATCTTTAAAGTCCTTAAAAATAAGCTTGCATATTTTAAAAAATTATTAAGTAATTTCCAATGCCATTATTCAACTTAATAAAACTCTAGTCATGTGATGTTAAGTGTCATGGTTAGATGGTTTGGTTGTTTTCCTCCTGGCAGGCTAGTTTGAGGAAAACTAAGATGATCTTTGAATTCCCTCAGAATTGTTTTAAAAAGGCCAAAAATTTTCAAGAAATGTTTCTTTCATGTTTGGATGATGAGTATGAGTTTGATGGGTTATGATATTTTTACCCAAGCTAGGACATAGATAAAAGGGAAAGTCATTTTATTTGGATACCATTTTGTTACTCCCATATCATCATTTTATAAACAAACATGGATTTCCTTTTCAGTTGTCATTCAAAGCCATTGTCTGTCTTCTATCATGTTTGGACTTCTAAAGCCTATTTTAAATTGTGAAACACTTGTCGTCAAACTACCTTTGCTAGCCTTTTTCTTACTGATGTGAACTAGTCAGTGAAATCACTATGATCAAAACAAGTCTTTTAAACCTAAGATTTAGGTTTAGTTTCAGTAGAAAAGAATTATGGTAGTGAATAGCTTAAATTCTACTTTCAAAAATTCTCAGCTTTTATTTTGATTGTTTCTGTTGATCTTTCCTGCCTCTTTTATTCTTAGTAATTAATTAATTCAGGGGAATGAACTCTCATATACCTTAATGTAGTAAGCACATGATTATCATTAAAAGACATTTAGAATTCCTTCCTTTATAAGTCTTATAAAGATATCAGTATGTTCATGTGTGTTTATTATAGCATCATCTTTTAAGGTAGACCCAATAAAAATTCACTTAGTTATTGTGCCAGTGTTAAGAACATAAAACTCCTTTAGATTATATTCTTCCAAAGCTGCTTCAGAACCATAAGTGAAAATGTAATTTGGGAATAACATAACTAAATGTTGTACCTTCATGTCGTACCTTCATATTAGTGTTTTGATTTTTTTAAACTATCATGATTGTTTACAAGTTTCTTTCTCTCGTTCTGCTTGATTTCCCCTCGTCTGTTTTTCTCCAGGAAGTAGACCAGGTTGACCAGGTAGGACATCTTGCTGGGAGTCGATCCTAGCTGTGTTGCTTAGCCAAGTTTCTCATGCTGCTCCCATGTCAAATACAGTACTACAACAGCTGGACTGAACAGCGCATAACACTCATTCAGCAACTGAGACATGCAGTACTAAAATCCTTTTGACTTTGCAACCTTTATCAGCATTTCATGATTTCTGCTTAATGCACTTCAGTGTGGATATGAAATGACAAAAGTTCTGTTTCTTCTCTTTATTATTTATCCTTGGTTCCTATTCTTTGGATCTCATCTGAGGTTGCCTGGCCTGCACATGTGGTCGGGAGAGGATGTGATAGATCAGTACTTGATACTGAGTTGCATGGTGTCCAAACCAGTGACTACAAGTATCAGGGTGGCTGTGGGTAACCATGGATACATGTGTGTATACTGCACAGATTACCAGATAATGCACAATCTACAATTTGGTGTTATGTTATTTGGTATCCCCATTTCTCCACTGATTCCATCCACAAATTGTAGCTAACTAAATCCATATGTCTGTGTACATGAATCCTAAGAAATAGTTGCAGTGGTTATTTACTTTCCATTGCTATGTGTGCACCCAAATTCCTTCGCAAATATCTGGTATCTGTGGTAAATACCTTGGTGAAAATGGGAAGGTACTGGTCTATCTTCAGCAGCTTTTCAAGAGCATTCCTTTTTATTTTTATGATTTTTATGTGTTCTGTGTTGCTTATGGAAATGTGTTCTGTCTACAGAAACAGAAGAATATTGCAGGGGCACTTGCCTTCTGGATGGCAAATGCATCTGAACTTCTCAACTTCATTAAGCAGGACCGAGACCTTAGTCGAATCACATTGGATGCCCAGGATGTTTTAGCACATTTGGTTCAAATGGCATTTAAGTAAGGAACACATTTTTTAAGATGACACTGTTCTACAAAGAATTAATTTTAAAGGTTTATATTTAATTGAAGACGGATGAGTATCAAGCATAAATATGTATGTGCAAGATGTATTGACAATACTGAATTCAGTGAGCTATATGTCAAGAATGCTGACAGTAAAACTTGTATTTTTTAAAATGGAAAATATTTCTAAAGTGTTCATATTATTTTGCATGTGATACCGTATCTGACAGTAGCAGTGTGTCATGCTGAGATTATTTAAATTGTGTTTGTATCTTCAGATGCATGTGATACCATATCTGACAGTAGCAGTGTGTCATGCTGAGATTATTTAAATTGTGTTTGTATCTTCAGATACTTGGTTCACTGTCTTCAATCAGAACTTAATAATTACATGCCAGCCTTTCTGGATGACCCTGAAGAGAATAGTCTACAAAGACCAAAAATAGGTTAGGATGTTCTTTGACTCCTTCCATCTTTCCCTCTTTCTTCACATCTAACTTTATTTTAATGTTTAGTATTTGTAAGGGGATGTATTTTTTAAAAAATGAGATGTTCTGTTGAGTTTGACAGTCTTCAAAATAATAAGTTTTCATTACTGTCTGTTTTGTTTATGAATAGTTCTCATTTTGATGTGTCATGCTGGTCATACTTTTTTAAAAAGTCTTCTAGAGTGAACTTAAAATCATAAGTGTAATTAGTCAATAACCATATATGGTTTAAGGCCATGTCACTGTTTCATATTTGAATGAAATTGGTATTTTTATAATGATTAAACAGCAATTATTACCATATCTACTGTTATCAACATATATTGCAAACTCAAAGAGTTCTTCTTGGATGATATTCTGGTGCCCTTGCTTTCTCATCCTGTCTGAGCAGATGATGTGCTGCACACGCTCACGGGAGCCATGTCTTTGCTGCGACGCTGCAGAGTCAACGCTGCCCTGACCATCCAGCTCTTCTCTCAACTCTTCCATTTTATCAACATGTGGCTGTTCAACAGATTGGTGACTGACCCAGATTCAGGACTGTGCTCTCACTACTGGGGTGCAATTATTCGTCAGCAGCTGGGCCATATTGAAGCCTGGGCTGAGAAGCAGGGGCTGGAGCTGGCAGCAGACTGTCATCTGAGCAGGATTGTACAGGTGTGCTGCTCCCCACCCCCACAGTTCATGTGCTTTGTGATCAAAGTATCTGATGTTAAGTGGGCACAGCTTGGATGCAGCAAGACCCCAGTACCCTTCTTTTGGGGTTTTTTATATGTACAAATAATGACATACTGATGTATTAGTACCTAGCTGCTGAAACAAATTTTTTTTATTTTTACACTGTATCAATGGTTTGTCATATTTTTTACAGAATAAGTGTAAGAAAATGACTGCTATAGGTGCATACTTACTGTCTGAATAAGTGTAAGAAACTCATTGCTTGTATACACATGAGCATTCCAAGTCAGGAATAATGGTGATGCCTGGCAACCACAGCTTGTCTACCTGGGTGACTTTCTGATAGTTTAAAGTACACAAACATTGCTTCATGCACACAATTAATTAAAATATATGGAACTACCTTCAGCGTGTATGTATAAGGTGTATATGAAACAAATGAATTTCATATTTAGACTTGGGTTCCATCCTGAGATCTCTCACTGTATATACAGATTTTCTAAAATTGGAAAATATTCCAAATCTGAAAACTTCTGGCCTCCCACATTTCAGATAAGAGATTCTCAATGGATACCAAAAACTGAATGACTCAACAATGGTCTCTGGCTCTGGAAGCCAAAAGTTGAAAGCAAGGTGACAGCAGGGTTCAGTCCTTCTAGGCTCCAA
The DNA here is from genome assembly GCA_963574415.1 of Tarsius wallacei. Lineage (NCBI taxonomy): Eukaryota > Metazoa > Chordata > Mammalia > Primates > Tarsiidae > Tarsius > Tarsius wallacei. The sequence continues at coordinate 6,446 of CAUYQG010013297.1, read as the reverse complement.
AGAAAGGATCTGTTCCTGGCCCCGCCTCCAGCTTCTGGTGATTTGCATGCAGTACATAGCATCCTTGGCCTGTAGATGCATCATCCCAATCTCAGCCTTTATTTTCACATGACATTCTCCTTATTTGCATGTGTTAAATGTCTTCTTTATATAAGGTCACCATCATATTAAACCTACTGATCTCTTTTGAACTTGATTACTCTTGTAAAGATGCTATCTCTACAAAAGATCACATTCTGAGGTTTAGGAATTATATCCTTATATGTTGGGAATCTAACATATAAGAATTTTAGGGAACACAATTCTTCTCAAGACAAGTGGTACCCAATGAAATATAAATACCCTTAAAGGGTCCTTTGTATTGAGATCAGTAAAGTGAATTTTAGAAAACTTGATACTGAAAGATACCAATTTAAAAACGGATAGTAATTAACTCTGAAGAATATAAAGTCATATCATATTCTAATGGCCTAACCAGCCCTGAGGGAAGTTTTTGGATATTGAAGACTAGGAACTGGTGTTTTACAATTAAATGGGTCACCTACAGCCTCAAAACCTAGGACTTTGTTTTTTATTATAATGTATGCCTTTTTTCTTGATTTCTTAATCTCTTCTAAAGAGATTTAGAATAGAGAGAGCAGTCAGCTAGTTTTCAAAAGTCATGACAATGAAACTATTTAGACATTAGTAACTGGTAATCTGAATGGTCATGCAAATGTTTCAGCTTTCACAAAGCATTCTTACAATGTTTTATGAACATAAATAATTCATAATTGTATCTAATTTCACATGCTTGTTTTAATAAAATTAAGATGGCATCTAAAAACTTTGCAAGACAGTGTTTTTAGTTCTAGTTAATGTATATAGTTAACATTAATAGAAGTTTGGAACATCCTACATTTCAAAAATAGCCGTTTACAGAGACATCTTGTGGATCACCTACCAGCAACTTGACTGCACTTTTCTACAAAATAGTGAAAAGTGAATCACCTTATATTAAATAGTATAGCGTTGGAACCAATATTTTATTATAATGATATTTGGCTTATAATGGAATTTTGAACATTGAGGAACTTATTTATGACAAAAAAATCAAAATTTTATATCTTATGTTATTCTAACATGTGGTACCATGTGAAATAGTCACTGACATGCATTGCTGATTCATTGATACACGTTGTGCAATAGTAATTTTGACATCTTCCACCTGGTGTTTTTCTATTCAAGCAGACAATGCAGTCTTGTTTTCTTCCTCCCACATTAATAATAAGTAATTTATTGTCCAGTTTTTTGTTTGAAGAGGATGTGGAAGGACTCACTCATGATTCCTGAAAACTAACATCTCAGCTGACTGATTATATCTCAGTATATAGTCCATCTCTTTATTTGCATTTTCATGATTTGAGTGGAAAACTACAAGGAAACATAAATTTTTGAAAAATCGATGCTGGCATAAGTTTATCCTATATAGTCACCAGCAACCTCCTTATGCCCCCTTTGTGGGGACGTTGAAGTAGTTTGCTAGATTTACGATGTCCCCTCAGAGGGTTAAATTAGCAAGCTGTCATAGTTTTACAGATATTACATAAAGTATAATATTTATGAAATACTTTTAAATCCTGATATTTCATGTCATTTATTCTTTCAAATAGGCAACCACTTTGCTTACCATGGATAAGTATGCACCCGATGACATTCCAAATATAAACAGCACCTGTTTTAAGTTAAATTCACTACAACTTCAAGCCTTATTACAAAACTATCACTGTGCACCTGATGAGCCTTTTATCCCAACGGTAAGTGAGTGTTGCCATATTACCACACAGTGTGGGACATGTTTGCACAGGGAAATTTGGATTAAAAAAAGCAAAAGGAACTCTTTTTATTAAGTTAGCTTATTTAGTAAGCTTATAAAATCATTTTGCTGTTGATATTTAAGTTACAATTCAGTGCAAGAAACAGAAACTACAGAAGCATTTTAGGTAGATGGAGGTTTTATTCAGGGAACTAGGTTGTTGGAAAAATCCTTAGAAGGACTGGAAGAGAGGAGATTAAGAGGCTGTTGGACTGTTGAGCTCCAGTGCACGTTGTTATGACTGAGCACCAGAGAGCCACAGCTGCTGCATCAACAGCCACAAGCTACCTCCCTCACGCCGGCTGATGTAAGAGGTTCACGACGGGTAAAATTCCTGGGCAACTTGGCAAAACCTCATCTCTACAAAAATCAAAAATTAGCCGGGTGTGGCAGCGCGCGCCTGTAGTTCCAGCTACTCGGAAGGCTGAGGCGGAAGGATCGCTGGAGCCCAGCAGGTCGAGGCTGTAATGGCCGGGAGCGGCCACTGCACTACAGTCTAGGCGACAGAGTGTGAATCCAATTCAAAAAAAAAAAAAAAATTCCATCCAATCCAGAATGGAGCCGAGAGTTTTTGCATGCCTGCCTCTCACTAGAAGTTGCAGAGGTGAGAAATCCAGGCCATAATGTCTACCACCACTGGTTGTTTACAATGAGAAAAGTGCTGTGAATACCTGACATTGCAATTAAATGTGTGTCCCGAGAATTATGCAAAGTAAGTGGATGGATGGATTGACCTTGGGTATTGAGTTTATGCCAATGAAAGACATGTACAAAATAGGCAGAAGTTGGAAATCACCAAATCAAAAGTACAGCCATATAAATAAATCCTGTCGTCTTCATATAAAGGAATACTACCTGCAGTGAGGAAGAATGAATTACAATTACCCATCACAGCCTGGGTGAATATTGTGACATGATTGGCACAAAAGAAACCCTAAGCAAAGTATGTGGTTCCATCTGTGTGAATTTCAGGAACTGACAAAACCACTCTGTGGTGTTAGAAGCCTGGATGGCCACTCCCTTTGGGAAAGAGGGGGAGGAGAGGGATGGGGATATGCAGGGGCTGCTCAGGTGATGATGTCCTGTCTCTTGAATGGAAGTGGAAATGGTGGTGGAGCTGGCAGATTTGATTCATTGAGCTATAGAATTAGAATTCGTGAACTTTCCTCTGATTTAAACAAAAATCACTCATAAACCCACAATTCAGAAATAAGCTTTATATATTGATACATTGCCAAACAGGGACAAATAGTGCCTAGTAGATATTTTATTTTTTCCTACTTTTAATATTTAACGTTGTGTGGACTTCCCCTTATATTGTTAAACATTTTACAAAAACATCTTTATTAACAACTGAAAATTAAAGAATTGTGTGAGAAAAAAAAGATTTCTTTGGAAAAGAACTACTTTTTTCTTGTGATTGAAATTTTTTTATTTAAAGCTACAAATTACTAAAAATTAATAATTAAAATCTTGGTTTGTACGTAGAATGTGTGCACCTTGCTTGTGGGTTGTTGCCTTAGAAGACTGATGTCAAGTATAGCGATGCTTCTGCTTTACCTGCATGCCCCTGCATCTGGATGTGTGAGCTGTGCTACAAGGATCAAATGGACTTTGTGGCATTGTTGGTCACTTATACCAGTCACTGAGCATCTCTTTTTAATTTTGCATTTGTTTTCCAAACAGGATCTTATAGAAAATGTAGTGGCTGTTGCTGAAAACACTGCTGATGAGCTGGCCCGCAGTGATGGGAGGGATGTGCAGCTGGAGGAAGACCCTGACCTGCAGCTGCCTTTTCTTTTGCCAGAAGATGGCTATTCTTGTGATGTTGTCAGAAGTATTCCAAACGGTTTACAAGAATTTTTAGACCCTCTGTGCCAGAGAGGTAAATATCGGTCACATGCCTGAGTCTGAGCTGTGACCCCAGTGGAAGTGAGCATTTGAGTCATCGTCCACCTCCTGGACAGTCCACTCATGTGGGAGTGCACCCCTGTGCCTCCTGGGGAAGTCTGTATTCCACTGACTTGGAGAAACACTTCATGGTGACACAGGGTTAGAAGTGTCCAGACACAACCCTCATGGGTGTGTTATGACCCCGCAGTAAGCACTCTCTCTGCCCACTTGGTGCCATGGTTACAGTTTCTGCCTGGACCTTTTATTACTCCTCTCTCTTCCTGGTATTTTATGAGCCTAGTAGGCCGATTCATTCTCTTAAAACAAAATTGTAAACTTTGTGTTGGTACCAGCACAGCAGAGTACTTAAGAGCAGCACAGGCTTAGGAAACAGACTGCTTGAGTTTTAAACCCAATTCTATCACCTACGAGCAGTGCTGCCTTGCTACCATGGGCAGGTTACTTCTGTGCCTCAGTTTTTCATCTGGGAAGTGGGCATGTTAACAGTATCTAGCTAAGAGATTGCTGTGAGGACTGAATGGGCCGCCCATGGAGCATGTAGAGCAGTGGCACAGAGTGAATGTGTGTAAGTGCTGGTGGCAGTGGCTACTGCCACCAGTGCCAAATTTGCACATGCTCGTGTGCTGATTAAACCCAAACTCCAGCATGTGTTGTGCTTACATATAGTCCTTTTGCATGAAAGGTTTCAAAGCATTGCACAATCTGTGCACAACTCGTTTCTCTGGTTTTGTTTTGTAACCTTTGCTGTGTTTTCTTGTTGAGGTATATTGATTGAAAACACTGCGATTATTTCTAACGTATAAGCTTTTGAATTAGACCAAATTTTAGTCCCATCTTACTACTTTTTTGTAAAGTGGAGAACAGCTCAGAAGAGTAGAAAAATAGACCCAAAATATAGGAATTTGTGTAAACAAATACAAGTAATAACAATAGAGAAGTTAAGGTTTTATGCTCATAGGCATATGAACTTAGTGAATATGATTTTTAACTTTGGTGACTATTTAACTCACCACAGTAAGTAAGTTTTTATGTCTTCAGAGGCATCTTCAAAGTTTTTGATAGTTTAAAAACTCATTTTACAAAGGCTACTTCTAATGAAATGTGTTTGTGAAACATCCAGCACTGGAGCCTTCCCAGGTGCTCAGGGCTCAGTGCCATCCTCAAAGAAGCAGAGGCCACAGTGGGGCTTGGCAGGGGTGAGGTCTCTTAGGAAACCGCAGGATGAAGGGCAGGAGCAGGAGTAGGCAGGGAGAGCCTTCAGTCCGGGTAGAGGTTGCATCTGTGATACCTGTGACCAGGTGAGGTAAGGAGGATGACCAGCCTACAGTGCAAGTCTGAGGAATGGAGTGGACCCAAGATGGCCCCTGGAGCTGAGTTCTGTGCTCTGTCGTGATCTGGGAAAAGCCTCACAGCACGTGGTGGTGAATCCAGAGGCAGCCGTACATCTGCCAGGCAGCAGGTGCCTGGCTGCTACAGGACTGCTTAGAAGTGTCCTTCCAGGCTGCCATGTCTTAGCATTTCACAAGCCACAGCCAGCTGTCTTTTCCAGATGTGTCCCACGCAACGTGGTGCTTACGGCACTTGCCCTCTCACCCCAGTTCCCCATTCTTCTGTTGAAGCCTGCATATTGCCATGGATCTTAAAATCAAGGTTTGTGTATGGCTCTCTCCTAGTGACTCTTCCCTCGTCACCTATCGGAGTAAGATAAACTGTGAGCATGATATCCCCTCCAGCCTTATTTTTCTACCTTGAAATGCGCACACTGTATAGACTGTTAATATTGAGCTGTATTGTGTTTCCATGTTGGTACCTTTGTTACTACCTTACTCCTGCTGTTGGACTTACACACTTTTATTTTCTTAATTTCAATCAAATATCTGTTTATCTGGATAACCTCCGCATCTTTCTAGCACTTAACATGCTTCCCCAGGAGCAATTCTTATGTTACTAGCTTCTGTCTTTGCACCAGTTGCATTGTGCTGTCTGTCCCCCACGTTGAGTGTGGGTCCCTAGATCCTGGACTGGACTGGCTACACTTTCTCTTATTCCGAGCACCTCACGTGAACCTTGCAAATAAGCATGCAGGGAGACAAATTAACTAGCATTTTGTGGATGTGTATAATTTATAGTGTGCACACAGTTGCCACTTTTGGAATGTGTGCCATAGAGTAGATACTTACCAGGTTGGAAATAGTGAGCTCTTGACTTGATGATGAAGTTTTCTTCATGACTTCCCTGTAGGCTCTCTTGAGTGATTAATTTTAGGACATATGTGCTATTTTGTTGTGGTCTTGGCATCACCGCATTATTTCATATGCTGGATGACTGGATATGCAGCTTTTTATGCAGATACCTTTTAAAGACTCACAAAGAACTGAGTGTCTTCTTTATGCTATTAGTGTTTTTATTTTTTATTTTTTTATTTTTTTTTTGAGTTGGAGTCTCACTCTGTCGCCCAGACTTGAGTGCAGTGGCCGCTCCCGGCCACCGCAGCCTCGACCTGCTGGGCTCCAGCGATCCTTCTGCCTCAGCCTTTCAAGTAGCTGGAACTACAGGCGCGCGCTACCACGCCCGGCTAATTTTTTGATTTATTGTAGAGATGAGGTCTTGCTTGCCCAGGCGGGTCTCGAACCCGCAGGCTCAGGCAATCCACTCACCTCAGCCTCCCAAAGGCGCG
>CAUYQG010013296.1:0-38820 GCA_963574415.1 Tarsius wallacei | reverse complement strand
TCCATAATACTGAGTGACCTCTCACAAAAACAAAAAACTAAGTATCACATGTTCTCACTCATATAGTAGACCTTGATCATCCAACGTATTACCACAAGAAAATGACTGACAGTGGTGGGAAACTGGGGGGGGGGGGGAGGGTGAGGGGGATGGGATTAATGGTGGTGGGTATCTAGCTGGGGATGGGGAGACACCTCTTATCAACAAGGGTACCTGAACGAAACATTTTTGTATGCCTAACCCCTAACTGTACCCCACAATAACATAATAAAATAAAATAAAAATAAAAAAATAAAATAAAAAATATATGAGAATCAGAATAAACATGACATAATTTGAACTCACAGCAAAAAAAAAAAAAAAAAGACATAGGAGAAAGAGATGAACAGAACTAGGACCCTCAGGAAGATCACATTGGTCACTCCCATACTGATCACATTGATGGAGATGTCAGCACAGGCCAACTTCGGGACAGCCAGGTTCTCACAGGTGAAATGGTTGATGACGTTGTCTTCACAGAAGGGCAACCTCTTTGCAAGAGATGTCTGGACCATGGAGACAATACTTCCAGCTACCCAGAAGCTGCCAGCTGAGGGCACATAGGCAGCATTACTTAGGACCATGGGGTATTAAGAGGATTGCAAATGGCCACATAGTAATCAAATGCCATCATGCTCAGAAGCACATACTCTGTAGGTGACATGGTAAAGGAGAGAAACATCTGTACTGCTTAGGTTGAAAAGGAAATGGTTTTCTTGGGAGTAAGAAAACCATCCAGAACCACAGGGACTGGGGAGCTTATGTCCAGGAAGGAGAGGTTCTCCAAGAAGAAGTACATGGGTATGTGTAGACGGGAGTCAAGGATGGTCACCAGGATAAGGACCTCATTGCCAAGCAGGATCACCAGATACGTCAGCAGGATGAGCACGAAGAATGTTTTCTCTAGCTTTGGGTGAACAGAGAGGCCCAGGAAAACAAACTCTGTATAGTGACTATCTGGTTAGCTCCTTTCATGGTGTTTCTCCCTCTGTCAACTGGAGAAAATACTCAGAGGTCCAAACTCAACATTCTTTGCCATGCATAGGCCCAAGGTATCTGGTCCAAAGTTCCAGTTTGGATAAGTGATTAGAAACAATTTTGAGAGCTCACAATATATCTTTCCAAGAAAAAGTAACTACAAAATAAAAAAAAAATTTTGAGACCATAGGACACCAAAATTACAAGGTTTAAAATGAGAATTCTGATAATTCAATGCATTTGATCTGCAACACAAACACATAACACATTCATTTTTGTGATGCTATATCCTGCATGGCAATTTGTCTCATTAAACTTTGATCAGTAAAGTGACTTTAAGTATGTTTCATGTTCCCCACTTTGTGCTAGTGACTAGACATGATTAGTTGTGAATTCTCACCTTATAGCTATTTCTTCCCTTCAGAGCCTTCTCATGAAAAACATACTCTTGTTGTTCCCATGGGCAATACCAGCTACAGACTTTCTCTCCATCCATCCATCCAACCATCTACCCAAAAACACCAACACGAGTTTGAAAGACCCAGGTTGATGTGATTTGTAGGAAAGAGTGAAAACTTGTTCTTCCCACTCTGTCTTGGTTCTGTGTTTAGGGAAAAATTTTCAGTTGAACCACCAGTATCTGTAAAAGGCAATTTGAAATCAGTGCTGCAGTTGAGACTACTGTCCTCTCTTTAAAAGTTTAGAAGGAAATGTACAGTGTCAGAAAACTTTTTATACTACTGGGACAATGCCCCCAAGATGAAATTATGCTGAAAGCACTCCAGGAAAGCTTCTTTTGTTCCTTCCTTGGTTCCTATTGAATATGTCCTTTCTTAGACCACTGAAGGCCATCAGAGGAAGCATTTGTATGTCCTGCCTGAATTTCTGCAGACTTCAAAATGCTAAAAATTCTTGAAAAGAAGCTGAGGAGCTAAAAATTATTTAGGAATATCCTCTATTCATAACATTATGGAACCAGCAGCTGTGTGCACATGATTCTCAATCAAGTATTCAAGGGCATGGCTGTGGACACTGGGTGGGGTGGGGGTGAGAGCTTCCACATAGACCCTTGGGGAGACTTTAAGGAGAAGGCAGTTTCTGACCAGGTCTTGAACAATGGGGGAAAATTACACATGTAGAGACAAACAAGGGGTGGAAGGAAGGAAAAGACGATCTTAGAGAAAGAATGTATTCTTGTTTATTTCTTTTACAGCCTCAACAAGCCATTTGTTTGAAAAGCAACACAGAACAGGAAGGTATAACACAGAGTCTAGGGAAGACAATCTATGTTGGTGTACTTCAGAGTATGATAGGCATCTAAGATAGCACCAATGATTCTTGCTTTCCAGTATTAATGACTTTGTACAAACTGCTCCCCTCGAGTAACTTGCTTCTAATTAAAAGAAGACACTCTCTTGCTTGTTTTGGCAAAGTAAAATGCCAGATTGGAGAGAGAGACACGGGACTGAGGAAATTTGCCAACCACATAAGTGAGCTTGAAAATAAGTGCTTCCCCAGTTGAACATTTAGATAAGATCTCAGCCCTAGTCAACATCTTAATTATAGGCTTGCACAAAGCTCTGAAGCAGAGGATCCAGCTAATCTATAATCAGACCTTGACCCACAGAAACTATGAGACAATATGTGTATTGTTTTAAGCCACTAAGTTTTGGAGTCCTTTATTATGCAACTATAAACAACTAAATACATAGACTGTGGGTTTGAGCTGTGAGGAAGAAGCCAGGGAAGAAAGAGGTGACACAGCTAGAAAAAAGTACCAGGAAAAGAAGCCCTCTACTTCCTCAAAAGTCTTCCCTATTTAGAGGAGATTAGTGGTCAGGAAGTTTTTACTCATTCTGGATTAAAGCCTGCCTATCTCCTTGCAACTCTGTCTTGGGCCACATAGGACATGGTCACTTCCTCCTTCCTGTATCAGCCCATCAGAGATAGAAAGATAATACATCATTGTAGATATGCTCAGTTACACTGAAGATTTGATCCTAAGCTAAGCACAACACTCCTACTGCCTGCTCTGAACACTGTTCCTGTCAATGTCAATGTGTCAGAGTTCTTCTTGGCTCACCTGGCAAAAGACCATCTCCTTCGGGAAACTTCCCATAGCAACTCCTGCCCTCAGAGCTCTCCTACCTTTGAACTGTACAACTCTCATTCTCTGGGATTCCCAGTTTTGTTCTGAATTCTAGAAACTAATCTGTCTTATTGATCCTCCACCAGCAGTTCATCTGAGGGCTCAAGACTCCATGTGTGTGCCATGTTCGTAGCTCTATTCATACATCATGTGCATAGTATGTGTGTGTGTTCATACAGGTGGTGTTATAACTTTTTCTTTTCAGTCTCAAGGTTCTGGTAGTATTCATTTCCAAGATTAAATGCCCATAGACTTCCTGGTGAATTAAGAACCTGAATCTTAATGTTCAAATACCCCTTAGTTTGTGTAACTGAAGTTCTAGAATTCACCCACATTCTTTTATTTTCATTCTTGATGGAAACTCAGTGGTGATTTTTTAAAATGAATAGTTCTTTTAACGATGTTCCTTATCTTTTCCATAGAAGACTTAGTCTTTATGATTGTAGTGACAAGCAGCAGGAATCAAAATGAATAGTGAGCTCAGTTTCCTGGGTCTATTCTATATCTTATTCCTGAGCTGAAAACACTTTGCTGTAGAGGTTAGATTCTTCCTCACTTCTTTTTTTTCATTCTGTGGCTATTGACAGGAATATCTAGAATCATACCCCTTGGGTCCACAGTAAATTAGAACATCTTAGGTTATCCCTGAAGAATAGTGGAGATTTGAGAAATCCTCTCGTTCATTTTCTCTCTGCTTAGGAGTCTCAGTGACAGAGATCATTGCTCCCTGCAAGCTTCCTGTGTTGATAAAATCTTGTTCCAGTTAGGATATGTCAAATATTGACAGATCAGCTAGACTTATGCTTATCTTCTATAGAAAGAAATTTTATATACTTAATTCTTTTGTTTCGGGAATGTTGGAAGGCTGAACCAGTTCTGAAACATATTTTTTTCCAGGATGACATGTTCATTGACTTCCCTCTTAAACACTTATTAAGTCTTTGACACTGCCCGGGAAATACCAGGCAATATGAAGAGTCCTCCCAGTTCTGCTCATGTCACCACCCAAGGACATTCCAAAAGCATGCTTTGGGGAATAGTTCTTTATACTGTGTATCCATTTTAGACTATCTTGATCACTAATTAATTCCCAAAGTCACTGATACAGTGCCATATATAAATAGTAATTCGATAAATATGTAATAACATCGTGACTGAAAGCCATCCTGGATAAACAGTCTCTGCCATTGGTCCAGGTGGCACAAGGAGTCTTGAGCCCTCAGATGAACTGCTGGTGGAGGAGCTATTTACTATATAGGAGCAAGAAAAAAAGTAATCAAATATAAGAACAGGTACCAACAGAAGACAGCTTCCATTTGTATTGAGGCTGCTAGAAAGCTTACCAGACAAATTTGTGACTTACTGCTAGCAATTATTATAATAAGCTCATAAAATTAGACAGACACACAAATATCTACATTTTGGGGGATAAAACTTCCTTACAATGAAATACGCTACTCTTAAGAGTATCATCAAATGAGTCAAATGAGTTGGGCTATGTATATGCTCACATAGCCCAAACTCAATCCAGCTATGGGATATCTCTATCACTACAAGGAGTTTTCTCATTCCCCTTCCCAGTCAATCACCAATACCACTCTACCCAGAGCGTCCCCTATTGCTGTATTTTTTTACCTTTGTTTATGTCCACCTTTTCAGAAATACTATATTAATAGAATCATGCAGTAAACATTCTTTTGTGCAAGCCTGATTCAGAATTTTTTAAAATTCACAGTGTTGTTACATAATTTAGCAAGTTTTCCTTGTTGTATTTTCTTCCAGTATGGTCTTGAGGTCTCTCTCTGGAGACTAGCTATAAACTCTAGCCCTTTACTGATGGGACTTCAGGGGATTTGGTCATGAATGTTTACAGTATGGCTTTCACAGGATACTTCTTTATCCTGTTGGATGGCCTAATGTCTAAGTGTCCAGCCAAGTGTCCAACCAAGTGTTCTGCTCTCAGGAAACTTATTTGTACTAGCAGATCCCCTTGTGGCTCTGGTCTGATTTGCATCCAGTTTATTCCTATCAAGATAGTCTTTCTCTAGAAGAGCCCTGACTTGGAAAGAAGTTAGGTTCAGGTGTGCTGGTCAGGCGAGACACAGAAGAGGCAACTCAACGAAACACAAAATAACAAAAGCAGTGTTTTACATACAGATCCCGGAGAGGAGAGGGAAGTCCTCACAGTGTCAACAGGAAAAGAGGGAACCATTTGAGGCATACATACTCAACCGATGGGTGGAAAGCAAGAAGGAGAGATTGAGGGACCTGTGGGCCAAAGCCTTTACTGGGGTCCAGGTCATTGCCAAATGGGTTTCCTATGGAGAGTTTTAATTGATGGATTTAGAGCATAAACAGACCACAAGTTCTGTACGGAGCCCTGCAATGCCTGAGAGGTGGCCACTATAGCATCTCTGTGCAGTCCATGTGGGGTCTGAAGATCAGTGGGATGAGTCAAGTAGATTGTATCTAGTTGTTCCATAGGGATTTGGTCACTAGGAGGCAGTTGTATAAGGCAGAAGGCACATTAAGGATCTGGGAAGAAGCAAAGAACTGGAAACTGTGTTAAGAGACTAAACCTTGCTTCTGGTATGAGAAAGTCAAACCTACATTCTAAATGGATGACGAGGCCATTGCTTTGCTAAGCTCTAGCCTGGCCCTGTGGCTTTTAGAACTATGGCCACCATGTTTCCCCAAATTTTGGCCCCCTACCCTACCTTGGGGAGGTGAAGCTTCTCTCTCTCTCTTTTTTCTCTAAGTTACTTTCTAAATAAACTATATTTTCCAATCTAAAAAAATGAGTAATGATACAACCTAAAATTATAAGAATTCTAGAGTCCCTTTTTAAATTTAAATTTTGTATTTTACAGATGTGGGATACAATTCAGGGTTAAGTCTACAAATGTTCATTATACAGATACCCTTGTTGATGAGGTGTGCCTCCACCACCCCTGGGAGTTTCCCACTACTGTCTATCCTGCCCTCACCCTCCCTGGCAGTTTCCCACTACTGCCAGTCCTATTCTTACAGTATTATGATAATTGTTCAAGGTCCGCCTATGAGTGAGAACATGCAATAGAGTCCCTTTTTATTACTAAGTTGTATTCCATTGTGTGAACATCTCAATTTGTTTATTCATTCTCCTTGTTGATGGACATCTGAGCTATTATTGGTTTGGGCTCTTATAAATAAAACTATTATAAAACATTTTTATACAAGCTTTTTATTATAGACATATATTTCAATTTCTCTTAGTTAAATACCTGAGAATGAGATTATTAAGTCATACCATATGTATATGCTTAGTTTTATAAGAAACTGACAGATGCATTGTACAGCTTTACATTACTGCCAATAATGTATGACAGTTCTGGTTGTACCACATTCTTGCCAACATTTGGTATTGCCTGTCTGTTAAATTTTAGTGATCCTGGTTGATGACTAGTGCTATTTCATTGTGGTTTTAATTTGCATTTTCCTGATAACTAATGATAGTGAGCACTTTTAAAAATGCTTATTGGCCATTCATATATCTTTCTTTGTAAATTATTTGTTCAAATTTTTAATCTATTATCACTTTTGAGTTTTTTAAAAAATTGAATAGCAAGAGTTTCTTATATATTTTGGATTAAAGTCCTTTGTCAGATATGTGTGTGGTGAATATCCTCCCAGTCCATGGCTTGCATATTCCTTTTCTGAATAATGTCTTCTGCTAAATAGATATTTTTAATTTTGATAAACTCTATCAATTTTCCTTTTTGGTTATTACTTTCCATATCCTCCCTAAGAAATTTTTGCTTACCTGCACTCACAAATATATTTCTCTATGTTTTAAAAGCTTTATAGCTTTGACATTTGTTTAGGTCTATGACCCATAGTGAAATAATTTCTGTGTATGGTAGGGGTTAGAAATTGAAGTTTATTTTTTCCCATATGGGTACCTAAGCGTCTTAGCAACATTTATTGAAAATAACTTTCCTTCCACCCTTGAGTTTCTTTGGTGCCTTTGTTCCAAAATCAAATGACTATATAAATGTGGATCTAATTATCTATTCAATTCCTTTGATCTACTATTATTTTTTTGCCAATGTCATATAAGTTTGATTCTTGTAACTTTATATTGTCTTGAAGTCACGTACAACTTTGTTCTTTTTTTCTAAGATTACTTTGTATGTCCTTTGCATTTCTATATAAATTTTAGAATCATATTTTTATAATCTATAAAAAAACTTGCTGGGATTATGATTAACATTTCTTTGAATCTATAGATTAAGTGGGAGGAAGTTAAACAGTTTAATTATGATGTGTATATATCAAGTCTTTCAATCTATGAACATGGTATATATATTATTTATTTTGCTCTAAATATATGTAGTTTTCAGTGTAGAGATCTTGCACATATTTAATTTGCTTCTAATGATTTTTTTTACTGTATTATAAATGATAGTTTATTTCCTTTAAGCAATCTTAATTCTCAAATGAAATACAGAAAATGAAAACCCACTAATTAAATATATGTCTTAGTAAATTATCATTGGACAAATATTACTAGGTCAGGAAACATAAATAAAACTGTGTTACTACAGAAGCCTCCTCTGTGCTCCATTCTAATTACAACTCCTTCCTTCCTGCCATAATTGATTTTTATACTGCCTTCATAGTAACCACTTCCTGGCATTTTTATTTTTATATTTTTATCCTTCAAATGAAAATCCTTTCACATGATAGTTCAGTCTTTCTCATTTTACATTACAACTTTTATTTTCTGGAATAATGTCTACTTGTTAATCATATATTTTTAAAATTATGTAAACATATATATCCCTTTTAAATATTGCTGAATCAATTTGCTCATATTTTGTTAAAATTTTGTGAAATTTAGAAAGTGTCCCCTCTTCTTATTCTTACCTTTACTTTTGTTTAGAATTTGCTATTTTTTTTAGTTGTTTGATATAATTTACCAAAAAACCATCTAGACCTAAAGTTTTCTCTGTGGTTTTGTTTTTAATAATAAATTTAATTTTTAAAACAGATATAGGAGTATTCAGATTTTCTATTTCATCTTTTGAAACTTTTGGTAAATTGTCTTTTTTTGTGCATTCTAAGTTGTCAAATTTATTGTCCTAAATTAATTAATAATATTCTCTTATTATCATTCTGATATCTGTAAGATCTGTAGTGATTCTCTTATTCATTTCTTCATAATTTATGTTATTCCTTACCCTCTCCCTATAATTCTTATTAGAGATTTGTAAACTTTGTTGTTGTTGTTGCTTTTTTTTAGTTGGGTCTCACTCTGTCACCCAGGCTGGAGTGCAGTGGCATGATCATGAAGATCATAGCTTCTTTTACTTTCAATCTATTTATGTCTCTATATTTAAAATGCTTTTTTGGGCAGTGTACAGTTGAATCTTGCTTTTTTACCCAGTCTAACAGTCTCGGTATTTTAGTTAGTATTTTAATCCATTTCTATTTAATGTAATTATTGATTAGTTGAGCTCACATGTACTATTTTGTTCTTATTTTCTGTTTATTTCATTTATTTTTTGTTCCACCCTTTCCTATACTCTTTTAGGTTGGCTTAATTTTTAGAATTAATTTCATTTTAAGTAATCTATTGACTTTTTTGCTATACCCTTTGCCTTGTTGTTCTAGTGCTTGCTCTATTTACACCTGAATCTTTTTACAATCTGCTTAGGTTTAGTATTGTGTCACTTTATGTAAGCATAAAAACCTTGAAACTCAAGGTTTTATTTATCTCCTTTTTTCTATTTTTGCCATAGTATTATACCTCCATTCTCTATAAACCACACAATACAATGTTATAATTTGTCTTTAAGTAGTCATACAAATGTTTTAAAATTTAAGAGAAAAATAACACTTTAAAATTTACCCACACATTCACCACTTCCAGTGTTCTTTATTCATTCTTGAAAACCAGAGTTTCCATTTGGTATCATATTTTTTCAGCATGAAGAGTTTCCCTGAGCATTTCTTGTAACATAGATCTACTGGAAATACTCTAATTTTTATTTATCTAAAAAACTTTTTTTTTTTTACCCAATTTGGTAATGTACATCCCTTCTTAGAACCTAGTGCACGTGATCTTCTTGGGTCAACTTGAATAATTTTGTTTGGTCCTCAGTTGTAAGCACTACTTCAGACTTGCCACAATTCCATACAAGCCTTATGTTATATTCTTAACTAGCTGCTTGACTCCCTGTATTATTCTGAAATTTGAAACCCCTAATGTCCAATCAACACACACACACACAGACACACACACACACACACACACACACACACACACACGGAAAATGCATAATGCCTTTGTTCCATGCAATGCCACATTCATTTTTCTTTTTGAAATACTGTTTTCTCTCCACTTCCATGGTTGTGTTGAGTTTGCAATGGAGTTGCTTTGGGATCAGATGGTTTCTCTCAAGCTTTCAAGATGCCAAATCTCTGTGATATGGTCCTACTGTCAAAAATATAGTGGTCACATGTTGGATTTCCTAGGAAACATATGCTATGGCAGAGATTTGTGTGCTAATCATCTTTTGTGATGTGCTCTCAGGAACCACATTTATAAAGGAGTGGAAGAATCAACATTGAGTCGAAAGAGATGTTAAACTGCAATGTAATTGCAACAGAGGACTCAGATAAATCCACAGGGAAGTTCTCAGTATCCCAGAGCTTCCACTTTAGTCCTCCTCATATGTCACTTTTATTCACTTGCCTTGTAATATGATTTTATTCATCTTGGAACCACTCCTCCAAGGATATACTTAGGCTCTTTTCCTGGGGAAACTTACAATTTTAGCAGATAAAATTTATCCTCTACTGCTGCAACTTTCTTGGACCCCCCAAATGATACTCATCATCTTCCTCCTCTTCTACTCATTCTAGGTTCCATTTTCCCTCAGTTAGCAACTCTGCTGGTCTAAGTAACTTATCTGGCAGAGTGACCTAGACCTTCATGGCCGAGAATTCTAATCACCATTCCCTTTTCAGGTTGTAGCTGTTAAACTATCTATTACATAAAAAATGGGCAAGGAAGTCTTTGGGGCCAAGAGATATCCTTGAGGTTACCTGGATGCCAGACATATTCTTCCTTGCCCCATTGTGTAAAAGCAGCTATCTGCTTTTTTGATATAGCTCTTCTTGTGGATGCATGGTGATATCTCACTGTAGTTTTAAAGTTTTTTAAACTACTAGAGTTCAATTGTCCCCTACTAAGATAGTGATTTCTTTTCTTACCTGCTGGTCTCTTAGCATAAAAAGTCCAACATGACTAGGGGATAGCCATAGTTTAAAGTTTAATAGGTTTAACAGAATAAAAAGTACAGAAATTATCCCTTACATTTATGGTCAACTTACTTTCAACAAAGGTGCCAAGACAATCCAATGGGGGGAAAGATAGCCTTTTCAGCAAATGGTGCTGAAACAATTGGATATTCATGTATTTAAAAAATGAATGAGAACCTTACCTCATATCATACGAAAAATCAACTCAAAATGGATCACCAACCTACATGTAAAACCTAAAGCCTTGGGTTAAGTTAAGATTTCTTAGATAAGATACCAAGAGCAAAATTTATAAAAGAAAAAAATTGATAAACTGGACTATAATATTTAGAATTTTGTACTTCAAATGACACCATAAGAAAATAAAAGACAAAAAGACTGGGAAAAAATATTTGCAAATTATATATATGATAAAGCTTTTGTATCTGAGACATATAAATAATTCATATATGCAACTCAATAATTAAAAGACAGTCCAATCAAAATATTGTCACAAAAGAAGATACATGAATGATAAGTAAGCAAGCACATGTAAAGATATCCAATATTGGTGGCCATCATGAAAATGCAAATTAAAAATACAATGCTTTTTGGAAGTTATTATATATTTAAAAAATTTTAAACTACAGTGAGATACTACCATGCATCCACTAGAAGAGCTATATCAAAAATACTAGTAATACTAAGTGTTGGGAAGGGAAAATTCATACATTGCTTGTGGGAATTTAAAATGATACAACCAGTTTGGCAACTTCCTGGAGTTAAACACATTCTTACTATGCAACCCACCAATTCCACCCAAAGTTGTATATGTACACATGCATAGTAGCACGATTCTTAATAACCCCATACTAGGAACAGTCCAAATGTCCATCAATGGGTGAATAGATAAACACTATGTGACATATCCATGCAATGAAATATTATTCCACAATTAAAAGGAGCCAACTATTGCTACATGGTACCACTGGATGAGTCTCAAAAACATTATGCAAAGTGAAAGAAACCTGACTCAAAAGACAACATTTTGTATGATTCCATTCATCTGACATTTCTAGAAAAAACAAATCTTTCTAGAAATAAGGAGATCAATAGTTGCCAGGGTCTGGATGTGGGGATTGATTGCAAATGGGTATGAGGGAAATTTTTGAAATGACATAAACATTCTAACATTGTCTGGTGTGATGATTGCATAACTGCATAAATTTACTGACAATCATTTGACTGTACCTTACAGTGGGTGAAATTTGTGGTATGTAAGTTACATCTAAATAAAGTGCTAAAAATGTTTAATGGAACTCCTTCTGTGTCCCCTGATGTGATCAATTCTCTTTTGGAAACTAGGACTCTTAGACTTGCAAAGTCTAGAGCTGCAGGGACATGGATTCTCCAAGCTGGTCAGATTCTCCAAGCTGCTCAGATTCTCCAAGCTGGTCACTGGAAGTGATGGTGATCACGGTTATTCTTGGTACCGCCCTGGACCCATGCATTTTACTTATTCGGGAGACTGTATAATAAAATGGTCATTGATTTTGAGTACATACTGCATTCTGGAAGAAGGTACCCTGCTCTCACAGGGTATTATCTCTAAGCTGGTGACTCGGCTATGCTCTCAAAAGGATATTATGTCTCTCTTTGGGCCAGTAGCTTCTGGATGGTGCAGTATATTGAAGGATCAGTGGATCCCATAATCATGAGCTTGTAGCTACACTTACTTTACTAGTCCTTTGGTTTGATGAGATATTATGCAGGGTCCCATGTCATTAGATCAAACCCCCTGTGAGCTTTCAGATAGGGCTAAGGCTCTGCAGAGAAGAAAGGCAACCTGTATTCCAAAGAGGTGTTGATATCAGTCAAGGTGAATTTCTGGCACTTTCAAAATAGAAATGATCTAATACAATCAACTTACCACTAAATGGTTGATTAGTCTCTTCAAAGGTGGTGAGTTTTTGTTGATGGCAGTTTAGACATTCAGCTGCTGAAGTTGCTATAGTAGCCTTGGTAAGTGGGAGCCTCTGTTGTTTAGTCCACAAATAAACCATATAACCATGGCTACTCTGCTCACTGTACCAATGATAGATGTTGGATGATATCAACTGGATGAATCATTCTATTTGGTTGTTGAGCTTCATGAGGAAGACAGGGTCTAAAGATGCACCTGGCATGTGGACAGCTAAGGAGATGAGAGAAACCAGACACAACCTTCATGTACTGAAATACTGCTACAAGACAGAGCATTGCTCTGATCTCTTCAAGGGATTCTCCCACTGGAGAAAGAAACCACAGATCCAGGGAAATTCACAGGTGGGAGTGACCTAAAATGTCTGGTACTACCTCAGGATGAATATGCCTGAGACGTTTCAAGGGAGAAGGACACACTCACAGTCACATAGTCTTAAGTTGGGAGAGCAGGGATTTGAACCTAGACATCCCATATCACATCAATCCCTGGACACGCTCCAAATTTACAGGTGATTGAAACCACAGAGGGTAAAGCCATTGCAGAAGGTAGTCATTGATTACAAGAAGTACTACATGTTGAGTTCAGATAATCATTTCAGAACCGATTTCTCCAAGACCTCTGCATAATATTTTGGCGCTGTTTGCATATGGCATATGAAAGGGAACATCTATTTTATATGTAAGTTAGTAACAATATTAGATGTGACTTTTGTGTCCTCTCAAGAAAACAACTTAATCTAGGTTAGTGAAGAACAGAATCTAGTATAGAGATACAGAGGTGTCTTTTAGAAGCAGTAGTTCAGGAATGTGAATGTGGCCAGGGTTTAGGAAAAATAGAAGTGAAAATACCAGAACACACGAGGATTCCCTCATTAGCTCTCATCTTTGCTCCTCTCTCTTTGATTACTCTTTCCTTGTTTCACCCTTGGTTTCTCTTAACCATCCCATTCTATGTAGTCAAACATGACTATCCCATCATGCCAAAGCTTTCATGTTATGGATCCAGTGACTCACTCCTTGGGTACCAATAACAATTCCTAAAACCTGGCAGAAAGAATTTTATTGGTCTAGGTAGGGACTGGATCAGCCAGCACAAACATGAGTGGCTCATTCTGTGGATGGAGATGAGGGAAATGCCCAGAGAAATTAGATTGTTAAGTCATGAGCTACAAAGCCTCCCAAAGGCGTTACAACAATGAGTATGAACTGATTCAGCTAAGTGTGGTATTGTATTCTGTCTTCAAGTTTCAGATGGCTTCCTCAGTGGAGTTGTTTAACATATTTCATTAATAATGAAAATGTTCATTTATTAATTAGGAGGCTATTCTTTGCTAGCCACTGTTGTGTTTTTGTGTTTTTTTTTTAGTTTGTTTGTTTGGTTTTTGTTTATTTGTTTTGTTTGTTTGTTTGAGTCAGGGCCTCACTCGGTTCCCCAGGTTGGAGTACATCGGCATGATCATGGCTCTCTGCAGTCTTGACCTCCTGGGCTCCCGCCTCAGCCTCCTGAGTAGCTGGGACTACGGGCGCATGTCACACTCAGCTAATTTTTAGGTTTTTTGAGAGACAGGTCTTGCCCTGTTGCCTAGGTTGGTCTCAAACTCGTGGGCTCAAGCAATCGTTCCGCCTCAGTCTCCCAAAATGCTGAGATTACAGGTACCTGGCACGTTTTTTCACATATACACATATTAATCCTCACAACAACTCGATAGGGTTGGTTTAATTACTTTTATTTCACAAATTAGAAAATTATGAGCCTGCAAGGTTAAATTTTTCTAACATGACCAAAGTTACACTGGCAAAGGTACTCCATATTAGTCTGGCTGCAAAATTATCTTAACCACAGGGGTAATTATAAATAGATTTGAACAATCATTGGCAGTGTTCAGTCTAAGATCCTGAAGAGACGGAGGAAGTCGAGTTTGACCATTGGAGTCTGGATAACAGCAAATACTAATTGTAAGGAAACAAAGAGACTCTGATTATAAACTTTGCATGATGGTAATGATTTATCTAAATAAAACTGCTAGAGATTATCTTCTTGGGCTGTAGTATCTAGAGTTTGACTTGTGTTGATACAAACTCCTCAGCAAATTTAGGTATAAACAGACATGCTCTGTGTATATTAAGAGAAGAAATTGGTCGGGCATGTGGCTCATGCCTGTAATTTTGCACTTTGGGAGGCCAAGGCAGGAAGATTCCTTGAGTCTAGGAGTTCAAGACTAGACTAGGCAATATAGCAAGACCCATCTCTACAAAAAAATTAAAAAATTAGCCAGGTATGGTTGCACATAACTGTAGTCCCAGCTATTTGGGAGGCTGAGGCAGGAGGATCGCCTGAGCTTGGGAAGTAAAGACTTCAGAGAGCTGTGATAGTGCGACTGCACTCCAGCCTGGGCAACAGGGTGAAACCCTGACTCGAAAGAGAGAAAGAGAGAGAAAGAGAAAATAAACAGTTACCCAAAATAGTCTCTTGGATATGAAGCAGGAAATAACTAAACATAAAATCCTCTGAGCTCCTACAGTCAAAGTGGGGGTTAAATTATTAATCCTTAGATTAATAATTTTGTCATTCAGGATGCGTCTTGGTGTCAGTTTTCTAAAATGGCAGGTTGGTGTTCCATTTGGATGTCAATTAAGAAGTAACTTTTCGGGAACACTCCTACACTGTTGGTGGGAGTGTAAGCTAGTGCAACCTCTGTGGAAAGCAGTGTGGCGATTCCTAAAAGCTCTAAACACCAACCTTCCGTATGACCCCGCAATCCCCCTACTGGGAATATACCCTGAAGAACACAGTCAGACATTTTCTTGTGGTAATACGTTGGATGATCAAGGTCTACTATATGAGTGAGAACATGTGATACTTAGTTTTTTGTTTTTGTGAGAGGTCACTCAGTATTATGGACTCTACTAACCTAAATACTTTTAATGTCTTCCTGTTCTGTTCCCTCTTTTCTAAAAAAAGACAATCTTTAAAATATTTTATTTTAAAAAAAAAAAGCAATTTCACGTTAGAAACATTCAGCCTTCATGTTCATGCCCTTTGTTCAGTTTCCTGTTTCCTCACCTTGATTTGAGCCATGGAGAATTTTGAGGGAGGATAATAAGGGTCAGGCAAGAATCTGAAGACCCTAGGCTGCCTAGTGATTTCTCAGAAACCCTGTGTTTGCAATGATAGAAGTAAACATTTCACTGATAAACTGCTAAATAGCCAGCGAATTCATCTAAGTTATGCATCTTTATTCCTCATTGTCTAGAAGGGCACTTTCTCTTGTTTACCTAGACACAAATGAAGAAAAATAAGCTGATAAATCATATCCCAAACAATAGATTACATCACGAAAAACTGGGACAAGATATTGAAACTGGCATGCTGTATGTTTTAGCATAATGTGACTATATCACATATATACGATAATATTTGAATTCATTTGAGACTTTATGTTCCCAGTATCTTTCTCCAGGAGGAGATTAAAGGAAAGCATACGATATTAAATTGCAAATAGACATATATATTAAAATAAGAGAGAATGAAAAATAAGCAAAAATTGATACTGACTGACAGTCAAAATATGTTATTAATTTGATATAGCCTCCAAAGATCCTATGTTCTAATTGCTTAATTTTCTTCTTGTTAAAAGAAACATTATAGTATTTACACAGGACAGGAAGCTTAGGTATGATACAGCGTTCTAAAAGTAAACCATGCAAAAATTTCTTTATAAAACTTGGCAGAGTTTGTTTTTTTAAAAAAAGAAATATTATAGTATTTACAAGCAAACCAAAGATAGCAAATTACAGTTGGAAATTTTTGTCTTCAAAATTGTATTAAACATTCCATAAAGTTTTTGCTTTTACTAATTTGATTTTTCTATATAACTTTTTTTTAACTTTTTTTTTTTGTTTTTACCATGTACACTTCCTAACAAAACTTTGTACAGAAAAGAAGCACTCTTAGATTTGGAGTCCAAAAAACAACAAATGCTTTACATTTTTTAAGAGTGATTATTTTTATGTTCCTTTTTGTTACACCTTATACTTATTATTATTTTTGCTTTTTGAGTCAGGGTCTGACTCTGTTGCCCAGGCTGGAGAGCTGTGGTACAATCATGGTTCACCACAGTCTGTTTCCCTTTTTGCCAGGCCTACCATGTTTCCATCTAGGTCCTGCTGAGATTTAACCTTTGTTATCAGCCTGTCTACCAGGAGATAAAGCAGCTACAAAGCATTTGTTGCTTTGTAAGGAGAGTACTCTCCAGCATCTTCCAGTATGGAAGCTGTGCAAGCTTTTAAAAGGAATGGTGGGATAACTCTGAAAGTTCTATTCAGTGGAGTTTGTATAGCCAAAATCCTCAGGAGCAGACATCAATAATTTCTCTACTCCAAGTTTAAATGTCCCAGGTTTTCCAACCAGGGTCCTGACTTTACTCAATAGACCTGCCTTAGCTCAATGTTTAAATGGGTCAGAGTCTGTGCAGCACCAGCCATCAAATCTTTGTCACTGCTCAGCTATATCTGCTCTTTTCCCTTCCACTATAAGAAATAAGGCCTCATTGTAAGCTACCAAAGACACCTCTTTCTCTTATACTTAGGCTTTAACTGTTTGTCAGTGGTCCTTGGTTTCTTCTTATTCCTCTGCAGAGTATCAATATAACTTAGTAACCAGCCAACTCCATTCTCTTTGTAGGTGCTGTTTTTTTCTGTGTCTTTGAAATGACTGAATCATTATAGCTACACAAACAGTTCATTCCACTGGAATGTTTTTCCAGATTACCACTGGTGAAATCTTAGCAGCCAAGATATTATGTGGTATCAGGAACTATTTCTGCGCCAATTATACTCAGATTGAGGGCCTCCTTGCCTGCTGGGTTATAAGTGAGCCAGTTCCACAATCACATCTTATCACTTGTGTCTTAGACCTCTCCTGGTACTACTTATGTTAGTTCAGACATCCAAGAAGCAGACATCAAAATAGCATTAGATGTGCAGTTGATATACTGGGGAAATGCACGCAAAACAAAAAAGGAAAGTTGCTATAGAAGACAGAGATAGGGAGCTGACTAAGATGCAGACCTAACCTCTGTAAAGGTGAAGAGGAAGGAAAAAGGAGTGGGTAGAAAGAATTTTAGACTACAGTACAGTTCTAAGAAAATTTGGCCAGGCTAAGAGTGTCCTAGAGCCAGAGCCACACAATTGAGGAGTTCTCCTCTCCCAGGAAAGGATCTGCATCGTTTATCTTTTTACCTGTTGTGCTTAGTCACTAGGTGAGAGCAGCCATGGGAAGCACACACAGCTTTTGGTACAAATGTCCTTATAAAAGTAGAAGGGCCTAAGCTGGGGGCACTAGTTAATTATGTTTCCAACAGCACATTCTCACAGAGATGGCTACCAAAGCTTCCTTGCCAACTAGTCTATGTGAATGCTGCAGTGTCCCTAAATATTTACTACACAAATTCATCTCTTTTCAAAACTTCAGAATTTTCATTCCATCCTAATCCTCAGCTGATGGAAACTTGCTCCTATTTTACTGAGAAAATAGACACAATAAGGAGGGAATTTTCACATGCCATCACCATGTGTATACTTCCTTTTCTTGCTACTAGGAGAAAAGCATAATTTCATACAACCAAGGCAAGTCCTCCTCTTGATGAGATCCCACCTCCTTTTGCCCACTCAAGGTCAAAGTCTCTCGCTGTCTTCTTCTATCTCTCTCTCTCACTCTCTCACTCTCTCTCTCTCTCTCTCTCTCATCATCATCATCATCATCATCAACATCCTACTAGATCTATGTAAAATGCTATTATTTTTTTCAAGTTTTGATTCCCATCCCCTTCCAGGAACTAGTCAATGTATTTTTTTTCCATACTTATTTCCATTTTCTATCCTTATGTTCTCTCTTGAGTCAATCAGATAATTATTCCAATCAAAGTTTATTCTCCACAATTCTTCCAAGACAGTTCTTCACACAGTGTGTTAGTTTGGTAGGACTGCCTTAACCAAAGTACCGCAGACTGGGTGGCTTAAAAACAGAAATTTATTTTCTCACCATTTTGAAGACTAGAAGTCCAAGATCAAGATATTAATAGGATTAGTTTCCTCTAAAACCTCTCTCCTTGGCTTGTAGGAGGTCATAATTTTCTGGTGTGTTTCCACATGTCTGTGTCCCAATTTCCTTTTTTATAAAGGGCACTAAGTATATTAGGTTAGGAACTACACTAATAAACTCATTTTAACTAAATTACCTCTTCAAAGACCTTATCTACAAATACAGCTATATCCTGAGGTACTGGGCATATGAATTTTGGGAAGATACCATTCAGCTCATAACTCATGGTTACCAATAACCTCCATGTTGCTAAAATTCAATCGTCAACTCTCAATTGTCACCTTACTTCATGAATCAACCACATTTCATAAGTTGATAACGCAGACTTCCTTGAAACACTTTCTTATTTTCTACCTCACTGGGTATGCCTTATTGATCTAGTTTGCTGGTTTGTCAACTTGATCACTAAAGACTGGAATGCCCCTGGGCTCAGTCCCCGAACTCTTCTTCATGTGTTCTCATTCACTAGGTGATATTATGTAATCTCATAGTTTTAAATAACATCTAGATATGCTGAGGCATCCCAAATTTACATTTTCAGCTCAAACCTTATCCTTGAACATATACTCAACTACCCACGCATTTTCAAAACGATATCTAAAATAGGCATGTCTAACTTAACATACACAAACTCTTTCTCCTTCCTCTTCCTTAGGGTCCAGAGGAAAGCCAGGCTCATAATAGATGCTTAATAAACATTTATTGAATAAATAAATGAATGAATGGCAACTAGCAGAGTTTTATCTTTCTGGAGGAAATTCTCACGCTTGTGAATTAAACTATGACTGGCTAAATTGTTTCCTTTGCTCGTTTTTGAAATTGAAATAGTAGGAACAGCATCCTCTTTGCTTCCAGCAAGATTAGTTATATGGATTCTATGATTGAACCTAGAATTTAGTCACTGTATAAGAACAAACTTTTTTGAAAAATGTGTCTCTTATATTTGCATTTTATAATTTTCTCATCATTGTTTTCATGGAAAGGTTTGAATAGGTATGTTCTAAACCTTTCTAAATCTACTGACAATCTTCTTCCTAATACACATTCCCTTGTCAAATTGTTGGAGTGTTGCTTTTTTTTTTTTTGAGTGTTGCTTTTTATTGGCTTTAAGTCATATAATGGGTGGTATGACTTAATTTCAAAACATTGGTCCTCACTGGTCACTCACCTGATAATTTCCAGTCTTGGAAATTTTGAGAAAATAAGTGACATATATTTATTAGGCATGATTTGATTAAACGAAGTTTACCCTATTGACACCCTGTTTTGTTCTTCTGTGAAATCAACAACTTTTGTTCTTCTGCTCTTTGTGTGTTTGGGTATTAAAGTTTGAGGGGTAAGGATTGGTTCCAGCAGGAGAGCGGTGTGTGCCTGGCATCTTTACCCTTGAGAAATAATTGTTTCTAAACTTAATTATTTCCAGGGACATTATCCCAGCAGTGCCTTTGTTGCCTCTGCAAAGAGGATTTGAGGGAGCCTATGAGCAACTCTGAATGCTGGAATGGGACAAAGGCCAGGAGGCTTGGAAACTCTTGTCCTCCTTTTCTCCTTCACTTCTTACCCCTTAACTTTTCTTCCTTTCCCTATCTTTCCTTCTTGCTATGTTTATTCTCCCTGTTTTTCTTTTTTCTTGTGCAAATCTTTTGGGTGGTACAAAGATATCTAAGGCATCCATGAGGTCTGGCACCCGGGACTGATGAGTCATCAGTCTGGTAGTTTTGAGAAAGATCCCAAAGACTACTAAAGGAAGATTGCTAAAGGTTCCTCAGTAGCCCAGAGACTTCTTGTTCTTTACCACATATTCTTAGTAGAGATTTGTTCCAAAATTCCCTCTAAAGTAGTTAATCTCTAAAAATGTTATATTTGCTCAAAATAAAAACAAGGAAATTTTCACAGTGGGGTACCATTTATCAGTTTAAAACATTTTCCTCTATATATTTGAGGGAGTCTTGGCTTGAGTCAGTTGTATCTTCCACTGGAGTCAGACAAATCTATTTATAACTGGAGCATCCTGAGGAGCAGCCTGAATGTGCAAGGACTGAGTCATCCCAAGGCTGGAAGGAACCAGACGTGATGTATTTACACCAGTGATTCTCAAATGTGATCAAGCATAAAAATCATCCAGAAGATTTGTTAAAAAATTTAAATTGTTGGGTCCTAGCCCCAGAATTTGTGATTCAGTAGGTCTCAGATAGGGCCTAAGAGTTTGCATTGTGAGCTATTAATCCACTGCTCTAGACATTACACACTAGGAATGTCTCTCAGAGTGTGTTCATCATGCTGCCTTAGCCCATCCCAGTCTCAAATACTTGTATTGTGTCCCAGGGAGAAAGAAAGAGACAGAGTGAGACATCTCTGAAACTCTGCAGTGTGTGCTGGGCATTGGTACCCCTCTAACTGACCATAACAGGAGAGAGAGGAGAGTTATTCTTTGCCATCTTACCACCAATCACCAAAAGCACTGTCCTTGAGTGTTCAAAGACTCCGGGGAGGCTGGGGCTGGTGGCTCACTCCTGTAATCCTAGCACTTTGAGAGGTAGAGTTAAGAGGATTGCCAGAGTTCAGGGATTCAAGACCAGCCTGTACAGCTTGGTGACACCTCATCTCTACAACAAATCAAAAAAAAATTAGCTGGGCGAGGTGGCATGTGCCTTTGAGAGGCTGAGGGGAAGGATTGTCAGAGCTCAGAAGGTCAAGGCTATGATAGCCATACGCATGCCATTGCACTCCAGCCTGTGTGACAGAGTGAGATAAATATATATATACATAAATTTAGGTAGAACCTGGTAAGAGTGACAAAAGCAGAGGCAGTGCTCAGTGAGGCTTCACCTGAATCTTACTTGTTTTGTTGTTGATGGTGGCGGTGGTCTTTAACTCCTTGTGCTCAGAATTTTACCCACAGCCTTTGGGTGGCTTCATTTTAGTATTAAATTATAGTTCTTGCATTTTCTATAATTTGCCATTTGCCAGTTGGCTGGGTACATGCTTCCAGGGCTTCAGTAATGTGTACATTCAGTAAACTGGAGACTAAACAAATTAGTGCTATGATTCTTATTTAAAGAATGAGATAAAAAGCAAAGAAAAATATTACTTGCTTTGGGCCACACAGGTTGGTGGCAGAATTAGAAACAGAGGAGAGAATACCCTTCAACCTCATGCTTGGACAACCTTACCTTTTAGTTACTATTAGCCTCTTAAAATACAGGCCATTTAAGAGACATTATGTATGAAGAAGATATATTCTGGTAGTTATTGAATGCTGGCAGCCAAAAGGAGAAAATATGTTTGACTAATTGGGGAATATCTGAATCGACATTTTTTGTTTGTTTGTTCTTTTTTTATTAGTTTAAGGAATTGCTTTTACAAAGGTCAAAGGCACATATTTTTATGACAGACCCATGGGGAAAGGAATTCCACTTTTCAGTAAGGAGATGTAGAAAGGGAAAGGAGATAAACAGAGTATGCTGTTCATTCTAGGATAAGGATAAAATCGTTTTTCCAACAGCCTTGAAGGATGGATGCAATCTCCTTCCACAGAACAGAAATATATAATGAGAAAAATGAGACTGAATCACAGGCTGAAAAGAAGCTTTCCCTACTGTATGTAGGAGCAAATCTCTGGGTTTATATAACACAGGTGGCTATACAGAGTGTAAATTGTCATAGGATCTTCAGAGAAGAAGGCTTTGTTTAGAAGCCATGGCGTTACATTTGTATAAGGTGCTGGTCCCAATGCTCTTAGATAATTAAAGCACACATGTTGTTGATGACTGCTTTGAAAAAACTGAAGAACAGTATGTAGCAGTAAACATTTCATTTGTCGTCACAGAAAAGGGGTAGCTTTTCTAGCATAATCAACATACCACATTTTTTGGTGATATCAAAAGATCATGACGCATATTCACGAAATTGGAAAAGATTTTTCTTTGCTCCAGCAAGATTTACATTAAATGTGTGAACTTAGGGATAAAATTGTATTTAAAAAGAGTCATCGTCATAGTATGGATCAATAAACAGTATTTTCTGGAGAATTGGACACTCTTGCAATTCTTCCAACTGCTAAACACATAAAATTAACAACTCACTTTGCCCTACAGATGATTTTCAAGGTAAAAGTATACGTAGCAGTTTTGTTCATGCAGGGTATTTTCTCCACGGAGGTGACTTTGAGGCAATGAATCTCAAACTGAGCTGCCCCTCAGAACCAGATGGGGTGATTCTGTAAATCCTGGCAACCAGCTATACCCCAGAAAAATCATAATATCATGGATGGTACCCACCCTCAGTTACTGTTTTTAAAGCTCTCCAAGTGAAGTTCCTAAATAGCCTGCCTATCCCTGCCTTTTTGTGTAACCTGATTTGCCTTAGTAGTTTTAGGCTCTTCTGTCTTTTGGCATTTGCCCTGTACATGAATTCATTATACTAGTAATTACTACACACAGCTACCTATAACTTACAAATAAAGTAATACTAGCATTTGGTTCTTATAGTTGGTGTGTGTATTAGTTTCCTATTGCTGCTGTAACAGCAGCACAGAAATAAGTATATTCAATTAAAATAAGTATACTTATTCTCCTTAGTAAGAGAACAAAAATATTATCATATAAGGCACTTTCTGTCCCTCTCCTTGAAGTTATTTCACATGCACAGTCACAAGGCTTCTAAGTGATTTAAATTATAGGGGTGTATTCTGCTCACAAAACAGTATTTCAGAGCCTGATTTGATCATTCCACAAAGTATACATGTATCAAAACATATCGTACCTCACAAATTACAATTTTTATACAATTATTGTTTGTCAATTAAAAACAAAATAAAACTTGCAGAAATTCAAGTCCAGCATTAATGAGCATTTGAATGGTAAAATGGATATTAGAGATGCAGAAAAGGGGAAAGAGGATAGGAAGTGAGATATAAAATTTTACCTCTAAGGTATAACGTACACTGTTCCAGTGATAGGTAATACACTAAAACCACAGACTTCACCACTATACAATTCATCCGTATTACCAAATACCGCTTGTATCCCTAAAGCTATTGAAATAAAAAATAATAGTAAGCATTGGACACCATTAGGCTCTGTGTTGGTTTCTTTGCAATTTTCCCTGTTTTCCCTTCGGGGGTCACAAAATGGCTGCAGCTGCTCCCCAAATCAGGCACAGTACAGGACAACATCCAACACAGGATGAGCAGAGAAAAGAGTTTGTCCTCGTGAATCTCTCTGTTCTTATCAGAGAGAAACATTTGTCACAGCAGGTTTCAGCAGGCTTCTCCTCTGTTTCTAGAGCTCAGAATTGATTCTCATGCCCAAACTGAGCATGCAAAGGAGACATTAAACTAAGAGTGTGGCATTTAAAATCTCTTCAGAAAGAGACAAATTCTGCCAGCTAGGGGGGAAAATGTAGCAAACTAGCTTTTGGGAAAGCAAACAAATATGTGTGTGAGTTTAAGCCGACTACACCACATTTTATCTATTCCTCAGCTGATGGTCATTTATATAGTTTCTAGTCTTTTAGTACTATAAACAATCTGAATTAGACTAGTAAATTTCTCCTTTTATTGCATATGTGTAAGGACTTTTCTATAATATACAATATAGATCTAGAAGTAAAATGACTGTAGAGTAGGTCTGTAAATTTTCTATTAAACATGACCAAATTGTTTTTCCATGTAACTATATTAATTTTTACATTTCCTCTAATAGTGCATAAAGGCTATGTTTTTTCCATGTCTTCTCTTAGATATGATATTATTCAAACGTTATTTTGTTTTTGCAATGTGAAGAATGAAAAGTATTTCCTCAATATTGTTTGTGTATTGTCTGATGAGTAGTGAGGTTAAGACTTTCTTTGTGCATTTATTGGCTACTATTGTTTACCCTTTGGTGAATTGCCTGTTCTTTTATTTTCCTATATTCAATTATTTTCTGATACATAAATACACACACATATAATATATATAAATATTAGTATCTAGAAATATATTCCATTTATTTTGTATTTATATATATGTTTGCTTGATATCAGTAAAGTCTAGAATTAGGCAGATTACTCATACCAAATTTGAAAATAAAATTTTAAAAAGCAGTGTATCTCCTCCAGGGCAAAGGTATAAAGTATTAAAAAAGAACTAGGTGTATGTTAAAGGAAATCGGGAGCAATTCACCTCTAGCAGTGATGATTGCAAATGCCTATCAGGAAAGATTGGCATTCCTTCCCCAGTTGGACATGATATTAGGAAACAAACTGGGGGGCAGGGGTGGAGAGAATGCCTTCCGTCATGTCTATCCAAAAATGGGGAAAGAGAATTGGAGTGATGACAGAGTGGAGAGGGGACACAGCATGGGCAGCCTGCCCACCATCACCTTGTCTGGCCAGAACGCCTGAGTTTGCCATAGATGAGTGTACAAGGCAGAAGGTAGCAGAGCTTCAGCACCTGGCCAAATGGGACTGGTTCATAGGCAGGAAGCCTCAGCCTGATAAGGGAAAAGGCTAAGGGTAAGAGCTAAAGGGGAGTGGAAGAGGGCAAGCCAAGTTGGGATCACCGCAGCGGGGAGACCCCAGAGATGGTCCTGGAGGGTTTACCTGCCCACAGGACACAAGAGCCAGCCTTTAGACTCCTAATCCCGGGGAACATCAATTACCTGTTGATGAGCCCATTCTGTATGTCTCACATTCACACTTTCCTAAAAAGAGTATCTGGGTTATTTAGTTGACCACTATCACATAGAGAATGCTCCTGTGGAGTAGAGCAGTGCCAGGCCATCTCTCATGCTGTAGGCCAGCCTATAAGGGGCTCCTTTGGACAGACACGCAGTTCCGGTCAAACCGTTATGGCTGGTATTCAGGCATGAGGGGGGTGGTATGGTGGCTGCACTGCCAGAACTCCTCAGACAGAGGTTTAGAATATCATAGTCCTTCTTAGTTTACTTAGAATGAGGCAGCACAAATAGCAGGCAATACGCTCAGTGTATCCCAGACATAAGGCAGATACTAAAGTTATTGTTGCATATTTCATATACCAACATATCTCATGTCTCATCTTTCTCTCTTCTTATGTCTGGATCCGCCCTGACTCATTCATCTTTTCGTTAAACTATTGTTTTGTTATCTCGGGTTTTTTATTTCCTATTTCTTTCATGTTATTGGGAATGCAAATTAGATGCTTTCTAATATTTAATTCTGTTTTCTGGTATAATTTTTAAAGTTATTTCTTACTTTTACATCATGTGTTCAGCATTTTCTTGTTTTATATTCAAGAATTCAAGGATTAATGTTGGCTTGCCTCTATTCACTCCTCCTTGAATGTTTAAACGTCCTTACAGACTTGAGGTTTATCATACATACATGGGATCAATGACTCTCACTTCATCTCCCTCACATAATAGCAATTACTAGGATCACCTCTCACTTCTGAAGCCACTAATTAAATAGTTGGTGTCTATCTAGTAGCGTTGTCCTGAACTGAAAGAAAAATGTATCTTTTCTCTAGCCTGCTTGTATAGCAATGAAATAATTCCTGCATAATTAGAAGTAAGGTGTTTTACTAGAGGTAAGAGGGTCCTCTTTCAACTCATCATGAGGGATGGAAGCAATGACAAAAAGAACCTAAGCATGTAAGGAGAAAAAAAAACAGTGATGCTAATGGGACAAAAACAATTTCCAAAAATATATAAAGCATATGCTCAAGGCTTTGAAATTGGCAAAAGAACAATAGTTAAGAGGGGCTGTGTGCAGTGATTTCTCTACAGCTTGATTTCCCTGAGCTGGAAAACTCAGTGGGGAGTTATGAAAGCAGCCTGCATTGGATGGGGATACTTGAAGGTCTGAACTTCCAGCAATACTGTGGGTGTAATCTCAGAGGAAAGACTGTATTATCATTTTTATTTACCCTCACACTTTGGTCATAGCGTTCACCACCAGCTGTTGCAGAAACTGAAAAGACAGGGCTCCTGAGGGCAGCACTGGTGCAGCACTCGGCAGGAGAGAAACCTTATACAGGCCATGAACAGACAGTCAGGGATTCATCTTTCCTGTGGCTCAAAGTTTAGGTTAAAGGTGTGAAGACATCGTTTAAAGAAGTCAGATAAGTGCACCTCAGACAGATAAAGAGGAAATAAACAGCAGGGTTATAAAATAGATACACCTTTATGGGGATATGCAAATCACCTCAGGAGAAGGATTGCATATTCAAACAATATTTCCTTACATTCAGATGTGATAGCAAGTCAGCAAACAAAGCATAAACAAATCCTGTAGATAGGAAAATGGCGAAGTTAAAAATGAGATGGGGAAAATTTGTATCCAGAGGGAGGTGCCTTCTTGCACCAGACAGCGGTGACATCAAGAGCCTGTTCCCTACTGGAAACTGAAGCAGAGATTCTGAGTCTTTGTCCAGGAAGAAAATTTCGATTAGAAGAATGATAGCTATCCAATTCACTGTCTTCTTCATGATCATCTATGGACTCGAGTCCTTGGCAATTATCGTGCAGAGCAGTTTGATTATTTTAGAACTGGGCAGAGAATGGCTGCAGGTCAAAAGGTTGTCACCTGTGGACATGATTCTCACCAGCCTGGGCATCTGTCACTTCTGTTTACAGTGTTCATCAATGCTGTTCAATTTTTGCTGCTATTTTAACCCTAATTATGTATTTTGGTACTTATCAATCATCTGGGAATTTAGTAATATTCTTACATTCTGGATAACCAGCTTGCTTGCTGTCTTCTACTGTGTCAAGGTCTCTTCTTTCACCCACCCCATCTTTCACTGGCTGAGGTGGAGAGTTTTGAGGTTGGTTCCATGGCTGTTACTAGGTTCTCTCGTGGTTTCTTTTGTGACAAGCATTCCTTCGGCTATTAGTAATCACATTCGGATTCAATACCTCATGGAGCATTTACCCAGAAACAGCACTATGACTGAGAGACTTCAGATGTTTCAGCACTCATATATCAAGCCTCACACAATAGTTGCATTGCTTATTCCTTTTGTCTTGTTCCTGGCCTCCACCATCATTCTCATGGCCTCACTGGTCCAGCACTTGGAGCAGATGCAGCATCATAACACTGACCACTGCAACCCCAGCATGAAAGCTCACTCCACTGCCCTGAGGTCTCTTGTCATCTTACTTATCTTCGTCACCTCTTACTTTATGGTCATATTCCTCACCTTTATAGGCTCCCGATTTGATACAGGATCTGGGTTCTGGCTATGGGAAGTTGTCATCTATGCTGTAGTCTCTATTCATTCTGCTTCACTGATGCTGAGCAGTCCTACGTTGAAAAAGGTTCTAAAGGTAAAGTGCTGAGGCCCAGAGACAGCCTGAGGCACAGAGTACAACAAGATCCCAGGGCAAGTGGGAATTTGCATTGACACAATTAATGCCAATAACCAGCACTGCTCTCATCAATCTCCTATGTGATAGTGAATCATCATGAATGCAGGTCATTTTCTTTTACCCTCCATGGCCATCTATTTCTAAATAGTCAATCTTTTCTCTATTCTGCTTCACTCCTTTTTTCTCTTCCACTACTCTCAGGTTGTTCCTTGCTTTCTCCGGTCTTCCTCATCTTTCCTTATTCCTTGACAACTCTGGAATCTTAAACCCTTTTTATATTCTACACGAGACAGTCAAAATCATGGTGTCTACACATTGTGTTAACCCTCCCATATTTGTCAATTACTTCACACATTAATATGAATTCATATCTACAAGAACTCATTGCTCATACTCTGAATTCTCCCTATGCTAACCCTCGATTCACTTTCTTTAGTCAAGAAAATGTCTTGTCCTCTCTCTCTCTTTCTCCGCCCTCTCTCTTCTCTCTTACTCTTCTCTCTCTCTCTCATCTCTCTCTCTCATTCTCTCTCTCGATACTGCTGTTTCTGAATTTTCATCTAACAAAGTAAATTTTCTTATTTGCTTCTCTTTCAAATACTTTACCTTCATTCCTTTAAAACTCAATTCAAATTTTCACTCTTCTTTAATTTCCTTCTGCCAAGGCATTATACTCTTCCTCAGAATAGCAGTCTACTTACTGAACCCAGGTTCATCCTTAATATTTCTTCAAATATTAACTATTTAATTGTATCTACTACACATGATTTCTATTGATTCAATTCTTGCTTTTCTGTAGTGCTATAAGTTGGATTGAACTTTCTGGAAAGAGTCCAATATTGAACCATAGAATTTGTTGGGGGTTTTTTTTGCCATATATAACCCAAATGTCAGCCGGGAATCCCTCTCCATAACATCTGAAAGGCTTTGGCTTAACTCTTCTGTACTCTTTTATACTGTGTTCTGTGTCGGTTCAAAGCCTTCCCCAAATGAATGGGAACACAGGAATCACAGAATAATCACTTACAAATGACCTATAAGACATTCCTGTCCTTTAGATGTCCTTTCCAACTTCCCATCCAACAGATTTCCCTCTTCTCTTCCCTTGCAGCACCCCATTTCACCTTCTCCCCAGGGCATCTCTCTCTTTATGTCTCTCCTCTTCACCTTTTCTCAATAGCAGCCATGTGTCTTGGTAATGTCTAATATCCAGGTCTTTGGGTCTCAACCTCTGTCTACCCCAGGCACTTGCCAAATTATGTTTCCTAAAGCCAGCTGTACCTCTTACAACATTCAGGTGCCAGGGATTCATAATATAATGTGGTTCACCTTTTACATCTATTGGGCTTGTCAAGTAAACTGAACTTCTGGCTCTGCCATTAGAAACACCTCCTGAAAGCAAACTATCCTATGGGGAAAAGAATGCAGGTATCTCAAGCTTAATTGTATAAAAAGGCTCACTGCTTGGAAGAGAATTGAAATTCTGATCTGGGCCTGGGTCTGTCACACTGATTTGTCTCTGAGTCAAATTCATATTCAAAATGGAAGATGCAAAATATAAGTAAAAACTGGAGGACCACTTTCACCAAAGACTTTGTGCTATGTGGCATATCTCAGCAGCACCCTCACTGTTGCACAGAAAGGGGAATGAAGCATATGGTCCCACTCCACAGCATCACCCTGTCAGCGTTGGCATCTCCTAAGCTCCAATGGTCCAACTGCAATAGAAGGCGAACCTGGCGGATGCTGAAACATCTGAGAAGGAGGACTAGAGCCACCTGAAGTGAACCTGAACAGAAAAAAAATTTTAAAGGGTACACGTTGGCATTTTGTATTCTGAG
The DNA here is from genome assembly GCA_963574415.1 of Tarsius wallacei. Lineage (NCBI taxonomy): Eukaryota > Metazoa > Chordata > Mammalia > Primates > Tarsiidae > Tarsius > Tarsius wallacei. Next base: position 9,105 of record CAUYQG010013296.1, on the reverse strand, counting down.
CAGAGATTCCCAGGAAAGCTTAGGAGGCTGGAGGGGAGGTGGGCTGCAAGGGTTTGGAATCCTGCTGCAATAGGTTGGACAAGAGCCAGTGAAATTCGGATTGCACTGTTATTTTTCATTTATATTCATATCCAGATGAGGCCTTGCATGTTCTAAAAATCTCATATTGCTGAAGGAAATAGAAACTGTTCTCTTCATGTGTATATAAATAGAGAACAGGAAAAAAAAGAACACCCCCTACCTTGCCATCATATATACAGGCACTATCCCAGAAACTGTTAAATATTTTTAGGACTCTATCTTCTTTTGAGAAAATGCAATGAAAAACTGATCCAGGATATGCATGAGGTGGGAATGTTAGAGGTAGTTGAAGGGATCCAGAAATCAGAGAAAAATTATAAAGAGAAATGATAACTACCCTTTATATTTATAGCGCCTAATAGTTCAGAGACTAAATAGACATTTTCTTACTTTGGACTGAAAGGACAAGTCAAGATCACCCAACCCAAAATAGCTGGAAAACATACCTTAACAACGTCAACTGATTTACCTAAATTTTTTCACACTGCTGGTTAATGCCAATTCTCAAGTCAATTTTAAGGGTGCAAATCATTTAATTTGGAAAAGGACAGAATTTCATTTTTATTTTTATTTTTTTGAGAGAGTAGGATTTATTGAGAAGATAGAAAAGCTCCTACAGTGGGAGGGGACCTGAGGGATTGCCCAAGGACATGATTTTAAAAGGAGATATTTTCAAAAGAATAACAGAGACAGTGTTAATAAGAACAAGAAACATGTTTTTGTCAGCTTCAGTTAGCTAGATATGAAATTATGTCACCAAGCAGCTAATGCACCAGTATTGTCCAACTTGTAAATACTCACCCTATAAAATGCTCACTGTCTATAGCATAGAGTATGCTGCCTGGTAATTCACAAGAACGAAGAAGCAGAAGCTTACAAAGGCTACATCCCTGGGTTTCAGGAGGAAATGTTTAGAATCCCATGGGTGGTGGCAGTGAATTTAAAAGGGACCCCCAATAAGTGCTGTTGCCTGGCACCTGTGTAAGTGTATACCATTTATACACCAAGCCATTAGCAACTGGAAACTAGACCCTCCACCCTTCCTACGATGCCCCATGAACTTAATGCATGGCTCGTGATGCAGAGGGAACCAACAACCATGGTAAATTCCTGATGGCACCTAATTAGACACACCACCAAATTTATTAATGAGATGATATATTCTCTACCCTGCTCCCATTCCTACTGAGCTGAATACATGGCCAAAAATGTCAATTGCACCTTTTTGCCTATTTCTGAGCCTAGTATTCAAGACTTTCCAAGACTTGCCTCTGAATCACCTACCCAGCCTTAACTTCCAATAATCTCCAACATAAACCCAAGTGTTTGCACCAGATGCATCTCCTTATTGTTTCCAGAATACCCATGCATAGTATATTTGTATCTGCATAAAATGTATTTATGCATATGATAAATTCTTCTCACATTTTCTGATGCCATTTGCCTTTCTTTCTCTGTATTCCCTCTTTATGTCCATTACCTAAGTTCTATCTTCCCTTCATGACCTAGCACCAGCCCAGCTACATGCACAAATGCCAAACCCCACCACTGACTTTTGCCCTTCAAGGTCATTCCTCATTCTCTTGCATCTGTTATCTCTGTTGCTTGCTTAAAACCAAATGTAAGTTCTGTCCCATTATTGAATGTCTCTTTTTTAACCCTGCCTTTTCAATACAGTTTTCAACACACAAGAAATTCAACTACCGAATGATAACAATGGGATAATAAGTAGCAACCTCAAATTCTGAAATTTGGAATTGCAAGAAGTCTCATTCATTCAATAAATATTTACTGTCAATCTACTGTGTGCCACTGGGAATATAAAGACAGGATGGCAGCTTGATCAACACATGTTCTCCTCCTCCAGAGAAATGAGGGCCCTTCTTTGGGAGTTTCACCTATGGGTTATGTTATCCATTTGGGGTCCACTTAGATCAGCCTTGACCATTCTGGCTTTGAGAAGAGCTGGGTGGAAAGAGGCTGTGGGCATTCCACAGACAAGAACTGGGGGGCATCTAGCAGATACATGCCTCTCCCTTCCCAAGGAATGATGAAATACAGAAATCCTCTCAGGGTTCTGAAGAACAGAAGATAGCCTGTATGTGGATTCCTTCCCTGACAAGGGCATCGATGGTCATATTATAACAATACCAGCCTTTTTACTTTTATTTTTTCCTACCTCTTTCTGTACTACCACCCTCCATGGTCCTATAACAAGATGGAAGAAGATGTGGAACAGGAGTGAAAGAATTAAGCCCTACTTTCTTCCCTTCTGATCCCTAACTTCTATATAAGGCCTAAGATAGGGGGAGAGAAGAAGCTTTTCACTGGATATGAGATTAATGTTTTGATTTAGAACCTTCAAAATCTGAAAATAAGAACATTCTTAGGAAGCTCTATAATCCGTAATGCCATGAAGGATTGAAAAAGGGTGATTCTAGAAATTTGTTTGAAGGCAGAGATCAGAGAAAAATGGGAGCTCTTGGGAGCTCAACTTATTCAATAAATTTGCCACAGGACACATAAAAGTTAGTAAGATGTAAAAGGCTTCTACATTTTCTCTGAAATTGTTTGTCCGTTATTGTACATTATGCTTTTAAAAAGTCCCAGAGATAAGTTTCTTTTTCAGAAAAAACTGAACCAAAGGTCAAGGAAAAGGCCTACTTCTGACAATCCTTAGTTTTTCTGCCACTGTGGTCATTACAATTTCCTCCACCAGAATTAACATTAAAGTTTGAGCTCAATCACAATATTTTTCTGTCCGTAGGAACTTTTGAAATAGAGTTGTTCTATTCTTTCATTCTTGTGTTAGTGTTTATATTTTGCTAATGGTGTTTATCCTTACTGTTCTTATATTTCTATTGTAAACTATGGCACATTCTTTCAAACTTGGTCTTGCTGTTTTTAAAAAGAGATAAAGAAATCGAGGCCTTGGCTCAGTCGCCAACATACAGCATTTCATCCACACCTAGCAGCTCTAGGTGACTGGCCAGCAGACAGTCGCCTAGATCAAGGCTCAGATGGTCTCTCTGGAAGGCATCACCCCAGAAGATCAAGTTGTGTTCCTGGCAGGCACATCCCTGGAGGATGAGGCTAACCTGGGCCAGTGTGGGTGGAGGCCCTGGCCACTCTGGAAGTAGCCAGCCACATGCTCAGAGGTAAAGTTCATGGTTCTCTGGCTCATGCTGGGAAAGTGAGAGGTCAGACTCCTAAGATGGCCAAACAGGAGAAGGAGAAAGAAACAAGCAGAGTCAAGCGGAGGACGCAGTACAACAACATTTTGTTGATTTTGTGCCCACCTTTGGCAAGAAGGGTTCCAATGTCAACTCTTAAGTCTTTTGTAATCCTGGGTTTCCCTAATAATAAAGCTACTTAACCGCAAGAATAAATATACAGATAGATAGATAGACAGACAGATAGATAGAAAATTTAAAAAAGCAAAGAAAGAGACTACGAAGGAAAACGGTTTTGAGTAGCACTGCAGCAAAAAAAAATTATGACATAACTGCAAGTATAAACCAATTTTTAAAAATTATTCATATTTACTTTTTTCCAGAAATGTGTTTTAAAATGGGATAATTTTGAAACTCTTCAAAAATAAAGTTTAGAGGAGCATGTATTTACAATTGGTATAATGTGAAACTTATTTCTGTGACTATTAATGCCAAAGTACTTCCTAACAGAAGGGAAAATTCATCTTCTTTGGCATTTCTCCATAAAGCTTTAAATAGAGTTTTTGATTCTCATTTACTATCCATTAGCCATGTCTCAAAATCCCAAAGTAACAATTTTTAGTCTATTTCTTTTGCATTTAGTAAAACTTACAAAATTGATCCTACATGTAAACTGGTACTTTGCTAGTTTTGATAGAAAGACTGTGATTGGATAAACTCAAATGCAATGCAAAGTATCTTCAAATCATTTCTTAGAATAACATTTATTTAAAATGACAGGCTTTATTGGTTGGATAGGAGATAAATCCCATATTGTGATTTAAATTTTTCTTTAAATTTTAGTCTAATTGTAAGATTTTTAGAAAATGAACTTTTTATAAAAGTGACTGAAGTTGATTGCTTTTTTTTTTTACATTTTTAGCTATTATGAATACAAAAGTGTTATATATATTTTTGGGGTACCTGTGATGTTCTCTTATAGGCATTCAATGTATAATGATGAAGCTAGGGTAGTTAGAGTATCCACTACCTCAAGCATTTATCATTTCTTTGTGTTAGGAACATTCCAATTAGACTCTTTTTGTTATTTTAAAATATTTTATTTAAAAAATATGTTAGATGTAAGTAACTGAAATGCAGCCAAAGTGCAGTCAAAATGACTAAGAATAATCACTCCCATTTGCAGGGGAAAGTAGATCTTGAAATTTAAGTTTAAAATTAGAAGAAAGTTAAATTTCACAAGCCTTCATTCTTAAGGCCTAAAGATAGACTGTGTAGGTAGATATTTCTTAAGAATCTTGGCAGATCAGTGTTGTCAGTACTTGAGGGATTGAATGAGGCTCACTCCAAGAACCTGGAAATAAGATTGTCTTCTGATGGATAAATCAAGAAATCAAGTTCCTTCCCTACTTCTGCCCTAAATGAAACAATCTAAGAATTAACCAGAAAATGGCTAGAAGGTTCTCCAATCAAACCTCAGGATTTAGGTCAAGACAGATTGTACAACTTCAGATCATAACATAGCACATAGAAAGAGAGTAAAACAAGTATCAAACTGTACTTAAACAAATACAAAGTTAACAAATATGAACTTCATTCTCCGTGTCTGCCCAGGATACAGAAGTGTTTGGTAAACCAACTTGAAACTTTCTAGTCCTACTGACATCTCCTTTAAGCTATTATCTGGGGGATTTGTCACAAGGTTCTATCAATTACTTTATCTTTTACTCTATGCTCACACATCTGATTATGATTTGGCATTTCATGTTGTCATTATGGGTACGAGTAAATGGAGGATGCATAAACACACACACATACAGGAGGATGGCATGGCAAGACTTTCACGGCCCAAATCCGGGCTGTTAGGACTAATGGCTGAGTCTCACACAGATGATTCTGCCATCTTTGCCACCATCCTGAGAGCATCTTATAAAAAATAAAAGGGCAATACTACAGAGAGAATCTGAGCTTCCACTGTTATCATGTTTTTGATACCTGATAAATATTGATATATTGGTGACTTTAAGGTTCATTTCTGCCCTCTTCACACTCAGTCTCAGTTTTATTGACCTAGGCTTAAGATCATGTAGCTTGAATTTAGGCAGAAATTTCTCTGACATCTTAATCATTGAATTAATTGGTGCTTGTGCCCCCCCTCAGTCTCATTTTCTTTTCCACTTCAGTTTCAAAAGTATGTGCTTGTTTCTCAATATGACCACTCTGGAAAACTAACAGGAATAGGTTTGTGAGCCCATAACACTAAGGAACAGAACCTAGAGTGTGGTAACCTCGTTGAGGTGTTCTTTTAAAACAAATCCTACCACTACTTGGGATTATTACTCGCACTGTTCAGGTCACTGTTCTTTGTTGTAGGCAATGAAATCCAATCTAAGTGGTTTGCAGAGGAAGAATCTACTAAAAGTTTTTAGGTAACATAGTTTTAGGGAGTTCTCAGAAATTAGGAAGAAGCAGGGCAAACAGCAGAAATAGCAAACTGCACCATGGGTTATTCCAGCAGCACCACCTGCCACATGGCCATTAGGGAATAGGCACAAAATTTGCATCACAGCTGCCTCAGTATCAAATGCCTCTGATATAACATTACGTCTCACCTATGCAGCCTCTACCATACATTTCTTACTTCCTCTGTCTGTGACTCTGGTGGGAGCCTCTGCTTGGCTAAATATGGATCACATATAGAGGCTTGGTATTATCTTTGCAACTTTGTAAATCCCAAACCTGTGAACAAGTTTACTTTTCTTGCTTCTGTGTCTCAAAATTTTTGGTTGAATGCCAGACATCTTAAGTAGAATAGAAGAGATTGAGATAAATGATATTTGTGCCTGGAGACTGGTACAAATTCTATACAACAAATGCTTTTTGCCAGGGCATGAGAATGGTGGCTAACACTCCTTCTTCTCTGACTCTGCCATATGTAATCAGTTCTACACATCTCTTCACTTCTTGATTGAGGTTGTCCCTCCATGGAGTTCAGACTGCTTAGTACCCTGTGTCTTCAGTTCTCTGATAAGTTCAAGAAAAGTTACAATTTTGTCCTTTATTTATATATTTCTCTCATTTAGAGGTGGAGGTTCTTTTTTTTCAGTTTTCTACATTCTGGGAGTAAGCAGAACTTCCCATTTTTTTCCTTGATTCTGTATACACAACAATCAAATATGCACGTAGGAGTAATGAAAATAGAGAAAAATAATTAGAATAATATATTTTAGAGCAAAGGATTCTTAATGTTTGAAAACAGAATTTTAATGTTGGAAGGAATATTAGAAGATGTTTACATTAAACTAAAAATCTTCAAACTGTATCTTTTTTTGTTAAAATGTAATTTTACTTCTCATATTGCCTTCTGGAGGAGATTGCTTCTTGTTAATAATTAGTCTGTTTTCTGCATATCCTCACCATTCAAAAAGCATTTGGTGTGCTTTACTTTCAGCTGAAATCATGAAAATCAGAAATATTTTTTAAATTTCTACAAACAAAAATTATAACAGTGAGAATATTTTTAAACTACATACCTCTTTCCTAATTGTAGTTAAAGACACCATATGGAATCTTCTCCCTCCTGAGTTTGAAAATATTTCACCTATTCCAAACACCCACCAAACAGATATTTTTTTGTCTATACATGTATCTATAGAGAGAAGTTTATTATACATCAAATTCTTTACACAGACACTGCATATTAATATAGTTATCACAAGGGTGAGGATATATAAAATAGGCAGAGTATAGGAGGTTAGATTTAAACTTTTTACAAGGAGAAGTTTATAAGATGGATTGTATAAAACAGAGCTAGTCCCTCTAAGGACTCAGTGCATGTGAGGCAAATGTTGCAAGCACTAGACAGCCCAAGAACTCAGGTATTGGCACAGATTCAAATCAAATGTTTCTATTCTCTTGCCAGAGGCAGAAATCCATGTGAAGAAATAAGGAGCATCTACAACAAGATGCTTGAAGAACACAGTCCACTTTGTTTTTATGCAATTCTTAAATGCCACAAAAGCCTGTAATGATTGCCATTGACTAGAAACATTTAATCTTATAACAGTGTTTTCTAAATTTCTCCTATTGTAAGAAGCATCAGACTTTTTATTAAAAATACAAATTCTTGGGATCCATTCCACACTAACAGATCAGGATCTCCAGGAGAATTGTCTCAGACTGCACATGTTTAAGCAAGGACCATGAGATTCCTTTAATCAAAACTGTTTGGGAAAAAGTCTTAGAACACAGTCTCTACACAATTTCTTGCCCTATACTACATTTTTGCATTACTAGCTAATCATTTATGATGATCAATGCATGATAATACAAGTGCTTAACACTAGAGTATTAAATACTAGGAGCTGCTTGTGTGCTTATTAAGCTATAATTTCCTTCCTGCAGGTATAAACAGAAGAAACTCAATATTCCATTCACCTTACTGTAAGTAAATTATAGTAAAAAACTAATAGCAAACTAAACAAGTATTCTACTTATTTTTGATGGAATAATTTTCAAGGGCAAGACAATTATTCAAGGACAAGAAATAAACTTTTAAAACAAAGCATTTTAATGTATGTAAAATCATGTGAACAGAAACAAATCAAAATGCATTCATGAACATGTAACTGACAAATAGTAGAGTAATGGCTCCAAACCTCTGGAGAGTATGTCTCAAACTGAGTCTAGTTTGAGAGCTCTTTGTGAAATTTCCAAGGCTATACTTCAATAGAAATATATTTGTTTTAGATAAAAAGAAGAATTTCCTATGAGGAGAACTTTGTATTTGTGTGTGTGTGTGTGTGCGTGTGTTTTTTTTAAATCAATATTTTTTATTATGATATTGTGGGGTACAGTTAAGGGTTAGGTATAAAAATATGCTTCGTTAAGGCACCCTTGTTGATAAGAGGTGTCTCCCCGTCCCCAGACTGAGATTTACTACCATTAATCCCATCTCCCTACCTCTCCCCTACATAGTTTCCCACCACTGTCAGTCATTTTCTTATGGTAATACGCTGGATAATCAAGGTCCATTATATGAGTGAGAACATGTGATACTCAGATCTTTGTTTCTGTGAGAGGTCACTCAGTATTATAGACTCAAGTTCCATCCAGGTTGCTACAAAATTCATGATTTTGTTCTTTTTTTTTGGCTGCGTAGTATTCCATCATGTATATGTACCACATTTTTTTAATCCAGTCCTCTTTTGATGGACAGCATGGTTGCTTCCAGGTTCTTGCTATTGTGAACAACGCTGCTATAAACATACGTGTGCAGGTATCGTTTTTATAGAGTGGTCTGAGTTCTTCAGGGTATATTCCCAGTAGGGGGATTGTGGGGTCATATGGAAGGTCAATTTTTAGAGCTTTTAGGAATCGCCACACTGCTTTCCACAGAGGTTGCACTAGTTTACACTCCCACCAACAGTGTAGAAGAGTTCCCTTTTCGCCACACCCTTTCCAGCAACTGTTATTTTTTGAGTTATTGATAATTGCCATTCTGACTGGAGTTAGGTGGTATCTCAGTGTGGTTTTGATTTGCACCTCCCTGATGATTAGTGAGGTTGAACATTTCTTCATGTGTCTGTTGGCTGCTCGGATGTCTTCCTTTGAGAAGCGTCTGTTCATATCCTTTGCCCATTTTATAATGGGGTTGTTTGTTTTTTTCTTTTCCGTGCGTTTGAGTTCCCTGTAGATCCAGGATGTTAAACCCTTGTCCGACCTGGAGTTGGCAAATACTTTTTCTCAGTCTGTAGGCTGTCTCCCTGCTCTCTTGATGGTTTCTTTGGCTTTGCAGAAGCTTGTTAGTTTAATGAGGTCCCACTTGTCTATCTTATCTCTTATGGCCTGT
>CAUYQG010013295.1:0-18272 GCA_963574415.1 Tarsius wallacei | reverse complement strand
GGCAAAAGACATGAATAGACACTTCTCAAAAGAATATATATGGGCAGCCAACAGACACATGAAAAAGTGCTCAGCCTCACTCATCATCAGAGAAATGCAAATCAAAACCACATTGAGATACCACCTAACCCCAGTAAGAATGGCCATCATTAATAAAACAAACAACAACAGATGCTGGTAAGGATACAGAGAAGAAGGAACGCTTCTACACTGCTGGTGGGAATGCAAACTAGTGCAACCTCTTTGGAAGACAGTGTGGCGATTTCTGAAAGAACTAGAAATTGACCTTCCATATGATCCAGCAATTACCCTATTGGGAATATACCCACAGGAACTCAAATCACTCTACAAAAAAGATACCTGCACACATATGTTAGTTGCAGCTCTATTCACAATAGCAAAAACATGGAACCAACCATGTTGCCCATCGAAGCTGGACTAGATTAAAAAAAATGTGGTACATATACACAATGGAATATTATGCAGCCATAAAGAAGGACAAACATATGGGCTTCGCAGCAGCTTGGATGGATTTAGAGTCAATTATACTCAGTGATCTACCACAGAAACAAAGAACAGAGTACCATATGTTTTCACTCATAAGCGGACCTTGAACAATGATAATACTATAAGAAAGGGATTGGAAGTAGTGGGATGCTGTGGAGTGTTGTGGGATTGGCAGTAGAGGGAAACTGCTAGGGGAGGGAGGGGCATACCTCATCAACAAGGTACCTGCATAATCGACATTTGTAGACCTAACCCTGAATTGTACCCCACATCTTTATAATAATAATAATACAAAGAAATCAAAGAGTGCAATAAGGCGAGGCTCTTTGGCTCAGCCTGTAATCCCAGCACTTTGGGAGGCTGAGGCGAGTGGATTGCCTGAGCCCACAGGTTCGAGACCATCCCGGGCAACTTGGCAAGACCTCGTCTCTATGATAAAATAAAAATAGCCAGGCATGATAGTGTGCATTCTGGCTAATTGCAAGGCTGAGATGGAAGGAATGCCCAGAAGGTTAATGCTGGAGTGGCCGTGAGTGTGCATGCCACTGTACTCCAGCCTGGGCGAAGGAGTGAGACTCCAACTCAAAAAAAAAAAAAAAGAAAAGAGTGCAATAAATCTGTAATTCAACTAGTTTCTGACTTATTAAAAATAAACAATGAAAAAACCTAAATAAAATAAAATAAAATGCAGCTAAGGAGCCAGTATGGAATGCCATCTTCCAGACTGCAATACATACCCTAAATTAATGACCATTACTTGGCACACTATCAGGCAATAGCTCAAAAGATAGAATCCATGAGCCTGGGCAGTAAGAGTGGTCCCACTTACTATCACTCCTAGTGTCCACTTAGAGAATTTGTGCTTCCTATTCCACAACTCTAGATTCTGCAAGTTTAGAGTCTTGGTTTCTAGAGAGGAAGCATTCCTGTCAGAGGATGCTGCAAAAATCCTAATAAATTTGAAGCTGTGGCTACTGTCAAGATACTTGGGGCTCACACCAAAAAAAAAAAAAGTAGGCAAGGAAAGGAATCACTATCTGGCAGGGATAGTTGACTTTTATCACCAGCAGGAGTTAAGGCTAGTATACAAGAGGCAGGAAATAATGTGTCTGGTGATTCACTGGGGACATCTCTTTGTACTATAATGTCTAATTTTGATGATAAGTGAGCCATTAGCCTAAGAAGAACATAGTGGCCAGGACTCAGAATTCTCAGGGAAGAGAATCTTTAACATAGAGGAGTGAGCAGGCTTTTTCTGCAGGCCCACAAATTTTAGATGATCAAGGGAGTTATGATTTTTTAGAGCCTTGACCCAGATGTCTTTATTTCTTGTGTTAGGGTTGACACTTTCTCAATCAGAGCCCTGATCTTGAAGTAGAAGACTTGTTGAAGTTGAGAACTTGACTCCCTTTGGAGTTCTTTTAGTTTTTTGCTATAATTAATAGATAAGCCTGATCTTTATTTTTTTCTGCTCACTGCCTACATGAGATAAGAATCTATATGTTGTCAAGGAGGGCCTCTGGATTTTACATTTTGCCTTAATGATTATTAATTTTCAGTCTTACATTTCTTTCTTCAATACATTGGGCATACAATAGTCAACCAGTTCTATAATTTTTATAATAATTACTTCCCATATACCTCTAAAGTGCCTTTTATATTGTACTTTATAGTGCATCCCGTTTGCATCCCAGTTCATCAACCATAAAAGATTTTCCCAATTGTACCACTATAGCAAACCAGGGCTCCTCCTGCTACCAGTGATGGTAAGTGAGTTGTCTAGCTGGTCAGTGAGTGACCTAGCTCCAAAATCCAGAGTCTGTTTTGTAGAATCATTTCTAGGGCCAGTTGTTGCAGATCAGGTTTCCTTGGAAACAGACTCTGAGACACTGGAATTTTCATGCAGTATGTATGTTTACTTGGTAGCTCTCTAGAGCAACACTTTTGAGAGATCAATGAATGTAGAATGGACCTAGGGAAGTTGAATGACAGTGCAGTTGCACTAGTTGCTTTAGTCACGCTATGGGGATCTCTAAAACTAAGAATGACCCTTCAGACATTTCCCAATTTAAGGAAAGGGCCAGGGTTTTGTAACAGCACATCAACTAGTTATTGAATGTGGGATGCCCTTGGGGTGGGTGGAAAAGTAACATTTGTGGCTATCTTCAGTCAAGGGCAATGCCTAGATATGGATACAGATGTTAGCCATCAGTAGCCAACATCCCTTGTGACTGGGGAATGAGCATCTTAGTCATCAAGGGGGATTTGAATGATACACTACAGCATCTATTACAAGTCTCATTGGAAATTAAGAGGTATTGTTCAGGCATGGAGGCTCACACACGTAATCTCAGCACTTTGGTAGGCGAAGGCAGGCAGATTCCTTGAGCCTAGGAGTTCGAGACTAGCCTGGACAACATCGTGAAACCTTGTCTCTACAAAAAAAAAAAAAAAAAAGAAAGAAAAGAAAATTAGCTGGGCTCAAGCCTGTGGTCCCAGCTACCTGGGATGCTGAGGTGGAAGGATAATCTGAGCCCAGGAGATCAAGCCTGGAGTGAGCTGTGATTGCTGTTATCATGCCACTGTACTTCAGCCTGGTCAACAGGGTGAGATCCTGACTCCAAAACAAAAACAAAAACAAAAACAAAAACAAAGGAAAATGAAGAGACAGAAAGGAATAGTGCTACAAAGGTTGAAGAGCAATTCTACTTTTTCTGTAATACTAGGTTTCTCAAACTTGGAAGAGGACCACACTACCAGTTTCTATAGGTAAATGAGCAAGCTTGAACCTGCTTAAAAACAGTGCCTTACAGATGACTAGATCACAAGAATATTGGCTACCTGTTTATCTGTAAACTGGGTATTAATTGTCTAATGAGTCTCAGTGTCCCCTATGTTTAAACTTACCATAGAGACAGTGAAGATGCCCGCAGAGCTGTCTGACTTTGAGTGGACCACACTTGGACACATAATAATCAGCTGGGCTTGTAGGATCCTAAATGGATCAACGGTGCTAGAAAGAAAGCTTTCACTCCACAGTTGTTAGGCAGTTATTTTATCTGGAATTTAAACTTTGTGCTCTTGAACTATGATCTTCTATTATCATTCAGGATTTTGTGTAAATAAAAGTGGATCTAACTTAAGGATCACATGTACCCAAATTGGTGGAAAGTCTAAAATTCATTTGGGGAATCACTGGTGATATACAAGTAATATGACATTACTCCTTGAGTATAGTGAAGCAATTTACCTTTATGGCATTAATATGAATTACCATAGTAGATTCTATTAAAAATATTGGCTGCTTCCCCCTAAGGAACAATTTGATGTTGGGCCTGAATTCCAATAAAGTGAAAAGGCCAATAAATGAAAATGATGAGTATCACTTCTGTTTTAAAAAAAATTTTAATTTTAAAGATGTGGGGTACAATTCAGGGTTAGGTATACAAATGTTCATTGTGCAGGTACCCTTGTTGATGAGGTGTGTTCCTCCCCGCCTGGCAGTTTCCCACTACTGCCAATCCTGCTCCACCTCTCCTGGCAGTTTCCCACTACTGCCAAGCCCTTTCTTAGAGTATTATGATAATTGTTCAAGGTCCACTTATGAGTGATAACATGTGGTACTCAGTTCTTCATTTATGTGATAGATCACTCTGTATTGTAGACTGTAAGTGTATCCAAGTTGCTGTGAAGTTCATAATTTTGTCCTTTATGGCTGTGTAATATTCCAAGGTGCATATGTAGAACATTTTTTTATCCAGACCTCTTTTGATGGGCAGCGTAGTTGGTTCCATGTTTTTGCTATTGTGAATAATGCTACAATAAACATGTGAGTGCAGGTATCTTTTTCATAGAGTGATTTGAGTTCCTCTGGGTATGTTCCCAGAAGGGGGATTGTGGACTCATATGGAAGGTTGATTTTTAGATCTTTTAGGAATCACCAAACTGTTTTCCACAGAAGTTGTACTAGTTTACACTCCCACCAACAGTATAGAAGTATTCCCTTTTCCCCACATCCTCTCCAGCATTTGGTTGTTTTTTGCGTTATTAATGATGGTCATCCTGGCTGGAGTTAGGTGGTATCTCAGTGTAGTTTTTATTTGCATTTCTTTGATGACTAGTGAGGCTGAGCATTTTTTCATGTATCTGTTGACTGCTCATATGTCTTCTTTTGACAAGTGTCTATTCATATCTTTTGCCCACTTTGTAATGGGACTTTGTTTTTTTCTTTTTGGCATGTTTGGTTCCTTGTAGATTCTTGATGTTAGGCCTTTGTCAGACAAACAGTTAGCAAATATTTTTTCCCTTCTGTGGACTGCTCCCCACTCTCTTGATGGTCTCTTTGGCTTTTCAGAAAGAAGCTTTTCAGTTTGATGAGGTCTCACTTGTCTATCTTATCTCTTATGGCATGGGCACTTGGGGTTTTTATCAGGAATTGGTTGCCAGTTCCAATTTCCATAAGTGTGTCTCCTGCATTTTCTAAGGTTCTTATAGTTTAAGGTATTACATTTAGGTCTTTGATCCATTTAGAGTTGTTTTTTGTGTATGGTGATAGGTAGGGGTCTTGTGTTAATCTTGTACATATGGTCAGCCAGTTTTCCCGGCACTATACTGGAAACGTTCTCCTCTCCCCAGTGGTTGATGGTGGAGGCTTTGTCGAAGATGAGTTGTTTGAGAAATTGAAGTTTTGCTTCTGGAATCTCTATCCTGTTCCATGGGTCCATATGCCTGTTCTTGTACCAATACCAGGCAGTTTTGATTATTGTAACCTTATAATAAAATTTAAAGGCAAGGAGTGCGATGCCTACCACTTTCTTTTCTTTTCTTTTTTTTTGCTGAGGATTGTTTTGGCTATTTGTGGTCATTTATGTTTCTATATGAATTCCTGTGTTGTCATTACCAGGTCTGAGAAGAATGATACTGGTAATCTAATGGGTACTGCATTAAGTCTGTAGATTGCCTTGGATAGAATCCAAATATTCCATGAGCATGGAATATTTTTTCATCTGTTTGTGTCATCTTTGATTTCTTTGAGAAATGTTTTGTAGTTTTCATTGTAAAGTTCTTTCACTATTCTAGTTAGGAAGATGCCAAAGTATTTCATTTTATTAGGGGGCATTGTGAATGGGATTGTGCTTTTTATTTGGGTTTCTGTTTGTTTATTGTTGGTGTATAGAAATGTGACTATCTTTTGTACATTTATTTTATACCCTGAGACTGCCAAAGTCTTTTATCAGTGCAAAGAGGTTTTTGACAGATTTTCTTGGGTTTTTGAGGTATAGAATCATGTCATCTACAAAGATGGATAACTTAACTTTCTCTTTTCCTGTTTGGATATCCCTGAATTCCTTCTCTTGTCTGATTGCTCTAGCTAGGCCTTTCAATTCTATTTTGACCAGAAGGGGTGAGAGTGGGCACCATTGTCTTATTCTGGTTTTCAGGGGACATGGTTCCAATTTCTGTCTGTTTAACAGTATGTTGGCTGTGAGTTTCTCATAGATGGCTCTTACTATTTTGAGGTATGTTTCATCTATGCCTATATGGTCAAGGGTTTTTATCAAGAAGGGATGCTGGATTTTACCGAAAGTTTTTTCTGTGTCTAATGATATTATAATAATGTGGTTTTTGTTTTTACGTCTGTTGATGTATTTAATTACATTTATGGTCTTGTGGATGTTGAACCAGCCCTGCATTCTGGGGATGAAATCTACTTGGTCATGGTGGATGATTTTTGTGATATGTTGTTGGATCTGGTTTGCTAGACTCTTGTTGAGAATTTAGGCATCTATGTTTATCAAGGATATTGGCCTGTAGTTCTCTTTCTTTTTTTGGATCTTTACTTGGTTTGGGTATCAATGTAATGTTAGCTTCATAAAATGATTTGGGGAGAGTTCCATCTTTCTCGATTCCCTGGAATACTTTCAATAGGACTGGTATCAGCTCCTTGTATGTTTTGTAGAATTCTCCTGGAAAGTCATCTGGTCCAGGGCTTCTTTTTAATAGGTAGTTTTCTTATGACATAGTCGATTTTCTGGGTTGTTATTGGTCTATTTAGAGTCTTGATTTCTTCTTGTTTCAACCTAGGGAGGTTGTGTGATATCAGAAAGTCCTCTATTTCATTTAGGTTTTCAAATTTGTTTCCATACAAGTATACATAGTAATCTCTGATAGTCTTTGTATTTCTTTAGGGTCAGTTGTGATTTGATCTTTTGCATTTCTGATTGTGTTTATTTGGGCTTTTTCTTGGCCAGTCTAGCTTCGGGTCCATTAATCTTTTTTAACCTTTCAAAGAACCACTTTTGTTTCTTTTTTGTATTGCTTGTTGTCTTCTATGTTCCATATTGGGCTTTTAGTTTGGTGATCTGGACTCTTCTGCTAAAGTTAGGGTTTTGATGATCTTGCTTTTCCTTAGGTGTTTTGTTAGACTTAGGTGTTTTGTTAACTTGTGATCTTTCCATTTTCTTCATGTATTTTTGTAGAGAGATGAATTCCCCTCTTAGAACTGCTTTTATGGTAACCCAGAGGTTTCGGTAAGCTGTTTCTTCATTTTAATTTGTTTCCAGGAATCTTTTTATTTCTCTTTTGATTTCTGTGTTGACCCAGGAGTTGTTCAGCATCATGCTGTTTAGTGTCCACGTCTTTGTGGGTTTTGGGCAAACTTTGTTGGTGTTGATATTTATTTTTATTTCACTGTGGTTTGAGAAGGTGTGTGGCAGTATTTCAATCTTATGAGATTTGTTTATGCTTGATTTATGACTGAGGTTGTGGTCAATCTTGGAGTATGTTCCATATAGAGATGAGAACAATGTATATTCCATGGTTGTTGGGTGGAGTATTCTGTAGATATCTATTAAGTACACTTGGTCAAGCATCAAATTGAGGTTCTGTATCTTCTTGTTTATTTTTTGTCTTGATGATCTGTCTAGGGTTAGTAAGGTATTTGAGTCCCCAGCTATTATAGTGTTAGAGTCAATAACTTATTTTTGGTTTACCTAAAGGCTGCTTTATGAAAGTTGATGCTCCCCTGTTGGGTGCATGTATGTTTAGAATGGATATTTCTTGTTGATGGATTGAATCTTTTATCATTATTTGTGACCTTCTGTATCTTTTTAAGTTTTTTGATAGCTTAAAGGGTATTTGTCTGATATTAAGATTGCAACTCCTGCTTTCTTTTGTGTTTTACTTGCCTAAAATTTGTTTTCCATCCTCTTACTTTGAGTCTGTGAATGTCCTTTCTGGTGAGATGAGTCTCTTTTAGATAGCATATTTTTGCATTATAATATTTTATCCAATTTGCCACTCAATGTCTTTTCTGTGGTGCATTTAGTCCATTTACATTCAGGCTAGTTATTGAAATGTGAGAGTTTATCCCTGTCATGAGGTTCTTACAGAGTTTATTGTTGCTGCTGCTGTTTGCTTATTTGTTTGTTGTCTTTATTTTAATTTTGGGGTTAATTTATGTGTTTTCAAAATTTTTCCTGCATTCTTGGGAAGGGTGTGGTCATTCTTCTTTTCCTTTCTCTGTGTTTAATACTTTCTTAAGTATTTCTTATAGAGCTGGTCTGGAGGTGGTATAAAATCTTAGGGATTGAATATTTGGGAAGAATTTTAATTTTCCATCACTGATGAAACTTAGCTTAGTTGGGTAGATAATTCTTGGTTGAAATTGTTTGATAACATTGCAGATTGGACTTCAGTCTCTCTTAGCCAGAGTGTTTCTGTAGATAAGTCTGCTGCTATTCTAATTGATCTTTCCCAGTAGGCAATCTGACCCTTCTCTCTTGCTGCCTTTAGGATTTTTTCTTTTATACCTACTTTGTATAAGTGAATTACTATGTGTCTAGGAGTTGGTCTTCTCATTTGTTGTCTTACAGGGGTTCTCTGAATCTCTTGTGTTTGAATTGTTGCATCTCTAATTAGAGGAATAAAATTTTCTTGGATAATTTCATGGAGTGCTTGTTCCAGGGTTTCTCCATCTGCCTCAGAGATTCCAACTAATATTAGGTTCGGCCTCTTGTTATAATTGCTCATCTCTTGAAGGCTTTGTTCTGTTGTTTTAATATTCTTTTCTATGTTTTTAACAGTTTGGACTAGTTCCGTATTTTGGTCCTCAAGCTCTAAGGTTCTTTTTTCTGCTTGGTTAATTCTGCTTTCCATGCTTATCAGTTTGTTATTTATTTCACTGTATTCTTTATTGCTATTATCTCACTTATCAACTCCTTCATTCTTTCCTCTTGTCTCTCCTCATTTCTTTTTATTCTCCCTATTAATAGCTTGATATCTGGGGTTTTGATTTAAGATCAGTAATTCTGTGAACTCTTCATTGTTTGAGGTTCAAAGTCTGTATTCTCAGTTTTTGTCTTCCCAGGGGTCTGTATGAAACCCATATTCTTCCTTTGGTTTTTCTTCATCTGTGAAGGTATTCCTTCCCCCCTTTAAAAACCTCTTCTTTAATTCTGTTGTTCAGTGATGGTGGGATAGCTTTTACTTCTGCTTGCTTAATCTCCTATTCTTCCTTATGTAGATTATCTGGCTTTATTCAATTTTGAAACTGGACTTGGGGTGCAGGGTTATGCTTTTTGCAGATTTGTGATTTGATTAAGGGGGGAGTTGTGATTCAGAAGCTATCTATGGATTCCAGTATCCCTGGACAGGTGTATGGGCCCCCCAGAACCCACTTTCCACCACCTTACAATCTGTCCATGCAGTGGGGGTGTATCTTTGCCTCCTGAAAGCAAAATGAGATAAGAAAAAGGAAAAGAATGGGAAAAGGAAGGAGGAAGATGAAAGGAAGGTGAAGAGAGAGAAGAAGAGGAAAAACAGACAGGTGTACCAACTAAAAAATAAACAGAGAAACAAACAAAGACAAAAAAAGCAAAAACAAAAAAAAAATACAGAGAATCAAATAAAGAAACAAAAAACTCTCCTGCTTATACACTTGCCCTCAAAAATACCCATACACAAACAGAAAATTGAAAGAAACAACATTAAAATAACAGAAACAAAGCAAGTATGTGAACAGAGAACATAAACAAAAACAGAACGAAAGAGAGAGGAAATAAAACAAAGACAAAAGAAAACCTCACTCTGTGGTCATTTCTGTAATTCCAGGTTCCTTTCCCAAGCACTGCCACTGCTGTTGGCTGCCATTGTTTTTGTCTACCACCTTCTTAGGAGTGACTCTATTTTCTAGTCCATCCCCTCTGCTCTCAGTGTAGGCTGAGAGGGTTGCTCTCAGCATAGGTCAGACAATCCGCAGACTACTGTAGGAGAATGGATTAGATCCAGACTTACCTGACTAATCTGCAGCTGCTGATGCTGTCAAGTCTCCTACTCAGATCAGACAAGTCTGTGTCTGGTCCAATGTGGGGAGGGGTGCAGGGATAGCGTTGGGTCTCAGGTTGGAGGCCAGACAGACCAGGGCAGGACAATGCAGGACTCTCCCTAGTCCCAGGAGAGAGAAGATGGCACCAGTCAGCGTCTCCTCACCAGCAGCAGTGCTCCATTCCAGATTTTCACACCTTGCCTTCTCCATGGTTCCTGCTGTTAGTGCCCGGCATGCTGCCACAGATGATGGCATGGGCAAAGTGCAAGGTGGTGAGGAGCAGCTGTTCTCTGCTGCCTCCTCTCAAGAGAGTCTCAAGAATGGCGAATGATCCTGCACACTGGGGGCTTCAATCTCAGGTCAGTGGTGGGTTGTAGTCACCTCTGCAGGAGAGCCCCGGGTGCATGAACCTGAGTCTCCCCTTAGACATTCACTCACCCACCAGCACACACCTACTCATGCAGAGCATCTTTATGGACACTTGCTTTTGTGGGGACTTTCACACTCTGACTGGTTCTGTCGCCATCTTGCCTCTCTCCTTGTGCATCATTTCTAAACAAGCAAGAGTTATTGCTTTGTCTGTTACTTGGACTCCTTTTCCTTCTCCCACAAGATGAGAAATATTTCAGTTAGGATATAGTCCATCAGTCTTGGCCTTGATAAGAAGATTCATGGAGCAAAGCCACAGCTGACCCATATGAAATTGCAAGTGAGTGAGAAATAAGCCTCAGCTGTTATAAGACATGAAATTTTTGAGGCTTTGTTCATTATGGCAGCAGAACCTAGCTCAAACTGACTGATATAGTCACATTTCACAGGTTTCATTTTGTGTATGTTTTGTTTGGAGACTTGATACATTCACTAACAATGACTTAGGGGCACCAGGTTGTAGTAATTCTCTCTGGTAGGAATTTTGCTAATGTATAATTTTCTATTGGATCTCATTTCCATAAACTTTTTATTTTAGTGCTTTGTTTTGCCTTCATTTTTGTGACAACAGCAAAGACAGGGAGAAGAAAGAAGTACAGGGAAAAACATAGGGAAGATAAACTAGTAAACCCTGACTTCAGTGGTGGGCATGGGTAGAGACAGCAGTAGCTCTACAATTAAAAGGAATAAAAAGATACATGTTAATTTATAATTTGTATTTTTGAAAGAAATATGTTATTAATTCTTTTGAAAGTAATGCTGTAAGTAGTTTGTTCTGCAGTTTGGGTAGGATCAAGGGGGAAAACGTAAGTCTTTCTTGCACCTACCTCTACAGTGAAAGATCATACATATTTGCTGGATCCAAACACACACACACATTCTGTGAAATTATACTTTTATTTCTTTTGGTGAAGTCCAATTCAATACTTAGAATGACAACACAAAAAAATAAAATAGTTATTTTAAAGAATTTTATATGTGCATTTGTCGAAATTTTTTTTTTCGTTCTTTTTGGTGGAGGGGGATGAGGATTCATGTTGGTCCATATTGATTAATTTTTATACAAATAGAGAAGTATGATTCACCAAAAATTTTTATACAAATAATAGCCTCCATTTAAAATATGCTTTTATGTGAGACCTATGCTAAGTAGAGTACATGCTATGTAGGCTGTTATGACAAGGTGGATAACCTCATTTGTAAAATGAGGCATTGAAGAGCAAACTCATTAGTTTGTCAAGATAGGAAGTGGTTAAAAGAGAATTCATGTGGAGCACACAGATTAGTGTTTGGCACAGAGAAAATATAAGTAAATGATAGCTAATATGCATCCTAATATAATACTTTCTCCCACCAAATGATGAAGGTTTTTAGCTTCATATTTTTTTATCTTTATCATGATGAAAATACTAAAGAAAATTGACCAGGGTCAGTGTATTAGGAACAAACCTTTTATGTGTTCTCAGTGTTGCTTCACTTACTCCTCCTTTTATCTCTTATTTGATGTCTGGCAACATCTGGTCACTCTTTTTTTCAATTGAATTATGGCAGACAAAATTCTAAAATAACCTTTATATTCTGCCCTTGGTATACACATACTATGTAGTGCCCTCCTCTTGAATGTGGGCAGAGCCTGTGAATATGATGGAATAACATTCCTACAATCAGATTACTTACTAGTGTGCTGACTTTGAGTTAATCAAATAAAAATGATTTCTGAACTAATCAGGAGGGTCTTAGTTCATTTGAGTTGCTACAACAGACTACTATAGGCTGGGTGGCTTATAAATGAGAAATTTATTTCTCACAGTTCTGGAGGCTGGGAAGTTCATGACCAAGTTTTGGGCAGATCTGGTGCCTGTTGAGGGCCCATATAAATAGCCATCCTCTCCCTGTGTCCTCATGTGGCAGGAGGGATGAGGAAATTCTCTGGAGTACCTTTCATGGGGTAACTCATCCTATTTGGGAAGCTCCACTTTAATGACCTAATCACTTACTAAAGGCCCCACCTCCTAATACATTGAGGACTAGGCTTCAACATATGAATTTTGGGAGGACATAAACATTCAGTCTATAGTAAGGGAGGTCTTTTAAGAGAAGGTGAGTCTTCAGAGGTATGCTTATTCTGCTGGCCTTAATAAAGCAAACTGCCATACTATGAGGAGGACAACATGGCCAAGACCTAAGAGAGGCCTCTAGGAACTGAAGCGGTCTCTCACCAATAGTGGGACAAGAGACCTCAGTCACATGGTCCCAAGGAAATGAATTCTGTCAACAACCAGAGGGGGCTTGGAAGTGGATCTTTCCCTTGCCAAACCTTCAGATGAGGATATTTCCTGCTGAAACCTTGATGTCTACCTTATGAGATCCTGAGCAGAGGATCCAGCTGGAACATGTTAGACTCCTAAACTACAGAAACTGTGAGGTAATAACTTTATGTTGTTTTAAAAGCTAAGTCATGGCAATTTGTTTTGCAGCAGTAGAAAACTGATATCAGATGACGCACACACTACTGGGCATGGAATCTGGCCTGCTGAGTGGCTGCTGAGGAATCAGATGACACAATTTAGTAGTGTAGGGAAATTAATGTCTCATGACCAAAAGGAAATGAAAACTGGGAGAAAGATGGGCATAAATTCCCATCTTTTTTAAAACCTACTTTCAGTGAACTACTCTAATTTTTTTTTGTAGCCCTTCTAAAGAAACTCTACATGCCAAGGGAATGTACCACCCTGTTTTGTCTTTTCTCAGCTTGTGATAACCAGCTTGTTATTGTATCACATCACACTGTGCTCATTTCTTTCCTCTTAATTGTCACCATCATAATCCTGCATCTTTCAAGTAAGGTGTTGGCACTTTATTTCTTTCTCCAGGTTCTGCTTTCTGAAGGACCTGGGCTGTCAGTCATATGACAATTCAATGTCAGATCCAGAATTGGAGCCAAAATCTGACTTCGAAGCATATTAATTTCATTATACCTTATTTAATTTTAAAGAAATTAAATCTAAAAAGTGAAAAATAGATACATGATAGAGGCAGCACACAATTTCTATTCTGATGACCACTGATGAAGACATAGAATAGGGGTTTCAGATGTTCTTGCTATTCAAAATAGAGTTGATTTAACTGTTGGAAGGAACAATATCTGGCTCTTTTAGTATGTTAAACTTAACATGCATACATCTGGAAATAAAAAGAACTCTATAGCATAAATAATACTAGATTCTTGTAGTGTTTATTGCTAATGTACATCTTGAAGCAACAGTATTATACAAAAGTTACTTGCTCCGTCTACAGTGGAGACAGAATTTCAGCCATACCCTTTTCTCTGAGTTTTTTTTTTTTTTAGAATTGCCAATACATTTTCCAAGGTTGGAATTTTGTCTTAAACTTTTACTAAGATGCTCTTTTTGTTGAACAGCGTTCAGTGAGCCTGAGGCAGAGTTTGAGGCAAATAAACAGAAACGATACCCAAGTGTATTTTAAACTCTGAATTCTGTTGGTAAATGAAAATGTTACTTTCAGATTGGACATAATCTTTTCAGTGCATTAGGGCCTAATAGAATGGATATTATACTTTTCTGCATTACTGATAGAGCCCAGGAAATAGGTAAGTCTTTATTTCCAGTTTGTTTTTCTCCTTACAAACTTGTGAATAAATAAATTGATGACCACAATGATGAGGTGAGAACATTGCTTTGAGATATTTTTCCTTAGGATTCAGTTGCAGATTCTTTGGAGATGTTTGTGCTGCCCTGGTTCTTTGAACTTTTTACTAATAATCTGAGTTGAGTCATTTGGTAGTCCCATTTATACCTCTGATGATCCCTAGTGACTGAGAAGTAAATACCTGACTGATGCATTGCCAAAAAATTTCCCAGGAATTTGGATTTGAGATAGAGATCACTAATAAAATAGGCTGATCTCTTGATCAGATGATATGTAAACTTGGGAACCTAGGGTGGCCATCTCCCCCAGCCCCCATTATGTGGAAGGAGAAGTTAAAAAACCCATTTGCTGGGTGCAGTGGCTCATGCCTGTAATCCCAGCACTTTGGGAGGCCGAGGTGAGAGGATTGCCTGAGGCCAGGGGTTTGAGACCAGTCTGGGCAACTTGGTGAGAACTTGTCTCTACAATAAATTAAAAAAAAAATTAGCTGGGCGGTGGTGCTCACGTGTACTTCCAGCTACAGAAGGCTGAGGTGGAAGGATTGCCTGAGGCTAGTACTTTGAGGCTATGGTAGCTGTGAGTGTGCCACTGGACTCCAGCCTGGGCAACAGAGTGAGACTCTGACACACACACACATACATACATGCACACACACACAAGCCCATTTGAATTTTTTTGGCATGTGGATTCTTCGTTCTTCTCTGTTTTTAGAGAAATATAGCATGAAGAGAGAACGCCAGCAAGGGCAATTATTCATTTTTCCTTCTGGATCTACTTTTGGCCAATAGGAGATCAGAAAGCAGGAGGAGAAGCTGGAGTATTTAGTTTTTGGCTTCTTCCCTCTCAGGCTGTAGATCTGTAGTGGCTCCGTTTCTCTATCAAGCTTACATCTTCTGTAGGGTGGTTTTCTCCATTGGCTATGGCTAGAGATTTCACTACATTTTAATACATATACCATAGGTATAGCAATTGGCAGACTCTATTACTGCCTGAAGGAGTAAAAGGAGGGAGCCTCACCTTATCTTGTCGATTTCCCTTAACTCTACTCTTAATCCTTAGTAAACAATTCAGTTACGCATGTTGGGGGTATTTGTTTTCTGTTGGGATTATGAGTGACTGATAAATGACCCATATTCTTGAAGTCCTAATCACTTTCTGGTTTCTGACTTTGGAACAAGCCTATAATCTTATAAAAATTTGTGTTTCTTTAGCTAGCTCAATTTGTCTTAAAACCAAATAGCCTAAATTAATTATGGTTCCTTATGCATATGTAGACCTGAATGATGATTCAAAACAGGACAAGAAGTTGAATAAGTCAAATGTGCTCATACTATGTACAAGGTACTATGATATGTAATGCAATTGGTTTTAATTTGAATTAGTCATATTTTTATACCCACAATTAAGTGTGGAGCTACAGAAAAGTAGGCTATAAAGAGGATGATAAATTATAATACAAGGAAGAATATAAGAAGAACCAGAGAGGTAAAACAAACGCAATGGCAATTCAAAGGTGGAAGATAACTCACTGGGGTTGCGGTGGAATGGAGGGAAAGTGGATATATCTTCATAGATGTAGTATTATCTGAGCTAGGCCTTGAAGGAAGAATAGATGTGTGAGAGTCATGGATGGTTAGTAGATGAAGATATTTCAGCAGGATAAAAAGTATGAACAAATGCACATAATCAAGATAATACTATATGTGCCAAGGAATCAATACTGAGTCAAATTGGCAGAAATGGAGAAATAATAGATGGAATTATTTTGGGACCGTATTAAAGAGTAGACATATACCCTCCAAGAAATATATTTTGCTATAGTCTATATGTTCCCTTTCTAGGCAAGGAGGAATCTGTGAAGAGTTTTGAGTAGGATTGTGAAAATGAATTTAATTTCAAGTGAGACATATCTGTTTTGTCTGCTAGTTGGTTCAGGTGGCTCCCCTCAAGTGGACTAAAAATAAATGTTTCAGCAGGAATGTGATAAGGCCTCCAGCTGATACTGAAGATGGTATGGAGTCTCCTAGGTGACTAATATCTGGATCTGGTTGTTTCTCTTACCAGGAAGGATAGATCCTCCTACTATGTGATATGTGAACCCGAATCCTTTTAATTCCTGTAATTAGATGAATATTTGTATGTACCTGCTCCTTCCTCCTCTACATTCTATAAATAGAGCTAAGGAGGGCAGTGCCTCTCTTTTGAAGCCCTATCCCTGGTGTGTCCAGCTATATATTCAGTCCAAATACTCCTCAATGTAAGGTGGTAAGAAATTGAGATTGAATGCATTTGTTTCCTAATTCTCTGACCTTAAGATGCCCACCAATCACCCGCCTAATACCCGCATTGTATATCATTGGTGGTATTTGCCTCTATCCTAGGCTTGACAATTTTTGTGCTCTAAGGAAATTAATCTGGCTTATCCATTGCTGCTTGGTAAGCATGGAGGTGATACAAGGAATTATTTAGAAGTCCAATTATAAGGGTGGCCAGGTAGGTGATAATGAAGTCCCAGTGAGAATCTCAGAAAAAGATGGAGACACATATTCAGGCAGAAGCTATAGGAGTTGGCAGCAGAATGTGAGAAGGTAGCTAAGACATGAGAAGATTTTGAACCTAGATTATTAAAAGTGTCAAGTTCATTTATGGCCACTATAAAGAAATACCGAAAGTTGAGTAGTTTACTAAGAAAAGAGGTTTATTTGGTTCATGGTTCTGAAGGCTGTACAAGAAGCATGGTACCAGCATCTGCTTTTGGTGAGGCTGCTTCCACTCATGATGGAAGGTAAAGGGGAGCCCACATCACATAGCAAGAAAGGAAGCGAGAAAGAGCGAGAGAGGAGATGCCAATAGAGGAAGAACTCATTCACCCTCATCCCCCACCCTCTGGAGGGCATTAATCTTTTCATGGGATTATCCTCATGACTCAAATACTTTTCATTAGTCCTCACCTCCAACATTGGTGATCAAACTTCAACATGAGGTTTGTGGTACAAATATCTAAACTATAACAAGGAGAATAATACTATGATTCAAATTACTATGGAACATGGTCTGAAACAGAGCATGGGTAGGGATTTATATGGACCTAAAGTTTAGATTTGGAATATGTCCAAACCTGATGAATAAACTAATGGTAAGATTGAGAAACTGCCTTGGAGGCAACTGGAAATGAGATTCAGCAAAGAGGCCAGGGTTAGAAGTTTTACTAAAATGTCTATGAAGTTCATGTTTCAAAGATATTATTTCAGGATTTGAACAAAGATGCTAAAATATGTTTAACAATTAACTAACTGAAACAAGTAATCATAAAAATTTCCTATGCATGGTACAAAAAAATGAAGCTAAGGGGGCAGTGAAGACTTTTGGATTTTGTATCTCTGCTCTATATTTTGCCAAGAAAAGTAGTCATGTGAATAGACATGTCCCCAGATGGGATTTTCATGTACCATTCAACATGAACTTATTCCTCACGGTTTTCCCCATGACCTTCTCCTCTTCTCTCTCATACCCTCTGGTGAGTGGGCCTTAGGAGAAATAACTCATTAAAATATGTAGGTTAATAATAAGATAATAAACAATGCAGCAATCTCACTCCAACTAAAGATACTATCTTTGTTGGCTTTGGCATTTATTTAAAAATCTTTAGAGAAGAACCTTCTGGGTATTGCTTTGGCAAGAGTTAGCAGATTTTTTTTCTTAAATGTGATGCATTTAAAGTAAAAAGTGGTCGGGGTCAAGATGGCGGCAACACAGGCAGAATTGTGAGATTCTCTGAATGTGAGTTCCCCAAAAAGACTCTTGCCCTCCTTCCCCTACCCCCTTGCCCACAGCTGGACACATTGGTCTGAGGCTCAGGGACCCCCGGTCCCACGCAGGGCCGGCTATTGCATCCCGGGCTGCTCCCTCACGGGTGGGAAGGCTCGGGTCTCAGCTCCATCCCTGACTGCATCGATCCCAGACTGAGCCTCTGGTCACCCTAGGAGGCTCTGGGCACCCACCCCTCAGAGGCACTGATTCCATCTCTGACTGAAGTACACTGGGAGCGGCGTGGGGCCACTTCTGCTGCTCACCGCCTGCCCTTGGGAGCTTTGGGGCTCTGAAATCTGGAGCTCTGGAGCCCAGAGTGGAGTACCCAGCGGGGCAGCTGATCCCCAGGAGGCTCATGCTATCACGCTACCACAGACCATCATAGTCGACTGCTCAGGGATCCAAAGAGAAGAGAAAAAGGATCCTATCACTTCAGCCATTCTCCAGGCAGAGACTCGCATTGCCCCACCCACCTGGGTTCCCAAGGTAACGTCAGTAAACAGAAGACAAAACCACTCCCCTGGGAACTAAG
>CAUYQG010013294.1:0-11961 GCA_963574415.1 Tarsius wallacei | reverse complement strand
TTTATCAAAAGCTTTTTCTGCATCTAATGATATAATCATGTGGTTTTTGTTTTTACATCTGTTGATGTATTTAATTACATTTATGGTTTTACGAATGTTGAACCAGACTTGCATCCCAGGGATGAAGCCTACTTGGTCATGATGGATGATTTTTGAGATGTGTTGTTGAATTCCGTTTGCTAGGATCTTGTTGAGAATTTTAGCATCTACGTTCATCAAAGGTATTGGCCTGTAGTTCTCTTTCTTTGTTGGGTCTTTACCTGGCTTGGATATCAATGTGATGTTAGCTTAGTAAAATGATTTGGGGAGAGTTCCATCTTTCTCAATTGCCTGGAATATCTTCAGTAGGATTGGTATGTGCTCCTCCTAAAATATCTTGTAGAATTCTGCTGGAAAGCCATCTGGTCCAGGGCTTTTTTTTGTAGATAGTTTTCTTATTGCGTAGTCAATTTCCTGATTGTTATTGGTCTATTTAGGGACTCAATTTCTTCTTGTTTCAACCTAGACAGGTTGTGTGATGACAGAAAGTCCTCCATTTCCTTAAGGTTTTCAAGTTTGTTTCCATACAGGTGTACATAGTAGTCTCTAATGATCTTTTGTATTTATTCAGAATCAGATGTGACTTCATCTTTTGTGTTTCTGATTTTGCTTATTTGGATTTTTTCTCTCTTTTTCTTGGTTAGTCTAGCCAGGTGACCATCAATCTTGTTTATCCTTTCGAAGCTATCTTTTTGTTTCATTGATTTTTTTGTATTATCTTTTTGTCTTCTATGTCCTGGATTTGGGCTTTTATTTTGGTGATCTGGATTCTTCTGCTGAAATTAGGTTTTTGTGGTCTTGCTTTTCCACTTCCCTAGGTGGCTTTTTAGGCTGTTAATTTGTGATTCTTCCATTTTCTTCATGTGCGTTTGTAGTGATATAAATTCCCCTCTTGCTACAGCTTTCATGGCGTCCCAGAGATTTTGTTAAGATGTTTCTTCATTTTCATTCATTTCCAGGTATCTTTTGATCTCTGTTTTGATTTCATCATTTACCCAGGAGTTGTTTAGCATCATGCTGTTTAGTGTCCATGTCTTTGTGGGTTTTGGGGGAACCTTGTTGGCGTTAATTTTTATTTTTATTCCACTGTGATCCAAGAAGGTGCATGGTAAAATTTTGGTCCTTTTAAATTTGCTTATGCTTGATTTATGGCCAAGGATGTGGTCGATCTTAGAATACGTTCCATGCGGTGATGAGTAGAATGTGTATTCTGTGGTCTTGGATGGAGTGTTCTGTAGGTATCGATTAAGTCCATTTGGTCAAGAGTCACATGCTGATTTTTTGTCCTGATGATCTGTCTAGGGTTGTGAGAGGGGTATTAAAGTCCCCAGTTATGATTGTGTTAGAGTCAATATCTTTCTTTAGTTTTCCTAGAAGCTGCTTTATGAAAGTTGGCGCTCCTATGTTGGGTGCATATATGTTTAGGATAGATATTTCTTATTGATGGAGTGAATCTTTTATCATTATGTAGTCGCCCTCTGTATCTTTTTAAATTTTTGGTAGCTTAAATGGTATTTTGTCTGAAATTAGGATCGCGACTCCTCCTTTCTTTTGTATTCCATTTGCCTGCAGATTTATTTTCTATCCTCTTACTTTGAGTCTGTGCATGTCCTTTCTAGTGAGATGTGTCTCTTGAAGGCAGTATATTGTTGCCTGATGGTATTTTATCCATTTTGCCATTCTATGTCTTTTCAGTGGTGCATTTAGTCCATTCATGTTTATGCTAATTATAGAAATGTGAGAGTTTATCCCTATCATAGAGTTCTTATAGAGTTGTTGTTCTTCCATTTGGTTTTTTGTCTTTCTTTTGGTTTTGGGCTTGGTTCATGTGTATTTTATTCTTTTTCCTGTACTCTTGTGAAGAACGTTGTTCTTTTTCCTTTTCTTCTGTGTTTAGTACTTTCTTAAGTGTTTCATGTAGAGGTGGTCTGGTAGCAGTGTAAGTTCTTAGGGATTGGATATCTGGGAAAGATTTTAATTCTCCCTCGCTGATGAAGCTTAACTTGGCTGGGTAGGTTATTCTTGGTGGAAATTGTTTATTTTTTAGGACTTTGAAGATAGGGCTCCAAGCTCTCCTAGCCTGCAGGGTTTCTGTAGATAAATCTGCTGCTATTCTAATTTGTCTTTCATGGTAGGTGATCTGGCCTTTTTCTCTTGCTGCCTTTAGGACTTTTTCTTTTATACCCACTTTGTTTAGGTGAATTATTATGTGTCTAGGAGTTGGTCTCCTCACTTGTTGTCTTGCAGGGGTTCTTTGAATCTCTTGTGTTTGAATTTTTGCATCACTGATTAGATGAGGGAAGTTTTCTTGAATAATCTCATGGAAGGCTTGTTCCAATTTGGTCTCTTTCTCTGTCTTTCTGCCTCAGGAAGGCCAATTACTCTTAGGTTCGGTCTCTTGAAGTAATCGCTCATCTCTTGAAGGTTTTGTTCTGTCTTTTTGAGCTTGTTTTCTGTGTTTTTAACAGTTTGGGTTAGTTCTATATTTGATCCTCAAGCTCTGACATTCTTTCTTCTGCTTGGGTAATTCTGCTTTCCATGCTGATCAGTTTGTTATTTATTTCATTCACAGTATTCTTTATTACTATTATCTCAGTTATCAGCTCCTTCCTAGTTTCTTCTTGTCTCTCCTCAATTCTTTTTAATCTCTCCATTAATGTCTTTATATCCCAGTTTGTAGTTTATACCAGTCATTCTGGGGGTTCTTCATTGTTTGCATTCTGAAGTCAGTTTTCTCAGTGTCTGCTCTCCCAGGGGTCTGGGAGAGACCCATATTCTTCTTTTGGTTTTTCTTCATTTGTGTAGAATTTTCTCTCTCTCCCCCTTTCTTTCCCCTTCTTAATTCTGTTTTTCAGGGAAGGTGGGGCTGCTTTTGCTTCACTTGTGCAATCTCCTGTTCTTCCTTATGAGGGTCCTCTGGTTTTGTTCACTTTTGAGGTTGGAGTGTGGGCTGCAGGCTGTACTTTTTGCAGTTTTGAGGTTTAATTGAGTGGTAAACTGTGATTCAGAATCTATGTGCTGATTCAAGCATCCACCAACCGGTGTATGAGCCCAGTGGAACCTATTTCCCACTGCCTTACAATCTCTCTGTGGAGTGGAATGTAGGTTTGGTCCCTGGAACAAAAGGAGGTGCAAAAGAGGAAAATAATGGAGGAAGGGGGGTCAATAGGAAGTTAGAAAGAGAGAAGAGTGAGAGGGAAAACAGACATACATACCAACTAACAGGTGAAAAAGGGACACAAGGCTGGAGAGAAGTGAAAAGAACATGCAAGGAAAATTGCCCAAAGAATACTGGTAGCTACTAGACAGATCAATAAAATCATGCCTTTGATGCATTTTGCCTAACACAAACAGATAGTGTAAGTAAATAAGCAAACAAAAGTGAACAAAACAAACAGTCAAAGTGATAAAATCAAAAGTCAAAATAAGAAATCAGACTAACTCTGGAGTCTTTCCTGAGTGTCTAAAGTCTCTTCAACTCTGATCTCCAGCCTCTCCCCTTGCTTTCATTGCAGACAGCTAAATTTACTGCAGCTTGGGTTTCTTCTTTTAGCCTGCTGCCTAGGAAGTCTGTGATGCTTAGTTACCTTTGTCTGATTCAGCGTAGGGGATGGGTTTTGTCTTCTGTTTAGCGATGTTACCTTAGGAACCGAGGTGGAGGCTGCTCATAGGTGGGTGCCAGGCAATGCAAATCTCTGCCTGGAGAATGGCTGATGTGGCAGTTTCACTTTCATAGATCCTTTCTCTCAGCTCGTCTGGGTCCTTGGTCAATCCACTATGATGGACTGTGGTGGCGTGGGAGGCACCAGGGATCAGCTGCACAGCTGGGCGCTGGATCTGGGGCACCACCAGTGGGCTGGGGTGGAGGAGGGGGTCGGGAGTTCCCTGCTCTGGAACTGAGAGCCTCCGATCAGCACCTCCTCAAGATATGCTGTTCCCTTACACAAGCATGGGGTCACACTGAGTGCCTCAGCCAGGGTGGGCCCAGAGCTCCAGAGCTCTAGAGCTCCAAAGCTCCAAAGGGCAGGTGGTGAGCGGCGAGAGTGGCCCTGGGCTGCTCACAGGGTATTTCAGCCAGAAATGGAATCGGTATCTCTGAGGCGTGGGTGCCCAGAGCCTCCCTGGGTGACCGGGAGCTTGGTACTGGGTGCTGGGTGAGATGATGTAGCCAGAAAGGGAGCCGAGACCCGAGACTCCCATGCATGGGTGTCACATATAGCGGAGCAGCAGCAGCTGGGGGCTGCAATATCCAGCCCTGCGTGGGACCAAGGGTCCCCGGGCCTCGGACCAGTGCGGCTGGCGGTGGGCATGGGGGTGGGGGAAGAAAAGCAAGAGTCTTTTTGGGAACTCACATTTGGAGAATCTCACAATTCCACCTATGCTGTCACCATCTTACCAGAACTCTCTTCATGTTTTTCAAAAATAATCCTTAATTGTCAAACTTGCTTGGGGCCACAATCGATTTCATTTGGCAATGACTTCCTCCTCTTCCTTTAGCAGCTGGGAAATTGGGGGCATTTACGGAGCCCTGGGAATAAAGTACACAGGCTTGAGAGGTCACACCTCTTTCCTCACTCATGCACACCTCACCAGTGGCTGCAGACTCCATCTGCCCACCCGTCTTCCTGCTCCCGCCACCCAAAGACCCCACTTTCTCCTAAACACCTCCCCTCCCCCTCGTAATATTTTCTTGATAGCCAAACATGATGATCTTAGCTCTAGTTCCCACAGAGGTTTGTGATCAAGGGTTTCTGCTCCAGAAAGTCAAGATTATTTGTATATATCTGTTGATCTCTCCAATTTTGGGATTTGCTCTATGACCCCACCTCTCTGAGGGTCTAAGAAGAGTTACTGATATTTCATCCTTTTACTTTTTTTTTCAGAAACAAAGTAAAAAAAAAAAATTACTACACTTCCCAGGGAGAGGTTCTGAGAAGGGACCAATGCTAAAGGAGTGTGGTGTAAGGTTTGAGGAGAGTGTGTATTTAAGGTTTTTATCCTTTTATTTGTTAGAATGGAGTGGTGACTGTCAGCACCTACATGCCAAAATGGAAACTGGATTTCTCACCTTTATTTCATTACTTCACTATTTGAGTTTTGGCATTTGTTGATGATCTTTTCCCTGAAGAATTGTTAATATTTTCTGTATGTTGAATAATTTTGGATTGTACAACGAACCTTCTGAATATTTTGCTATGAGACTTGGATAATGTCAAAATCCTCTAGAGATTTTTTTCTTTAATGAGGAAACCAACCATGTTAGGTTTGGATTGCAAGTCCTACTCCACCTTTTGTGGGCTGTGGTTCTGATGCCAATTTACTTTTCAAAGCTGTTCTAAAGCTATTTGATTCCACACCACAGATGCATCACCCTGGGATTGTGGCAGTGGTATATACCATACTTTCATTCTTAAGGCCTTTGCCATGCTGCTTTGGGTCTCGTACAAGCATGCGTAGCTTGTGGAAAAGCTCAGAACAGATTCAGGACGTCTCTTTCTTCCACTCCTTAACCATCCTGTGATGTCCTCCATGCTCTCTAGCTCCCAGGGTTCCCTTTTCTTGTTTTTCTGTCTAAAATATTGGAAGTTTATTCCTCCTTCCCATGCTTTTGTACAATTCTTGTGTTTGAGTGCACCTTGGTGGTGAAATGGCAAAAGACACAGGGAAGAGAGAAAAATAACAGATAACTTGTCCTCCCACATCCCAAACACCCTCTTCCCACTCTTTGAAGTACAGGAACTTCTTTTCCCAAGTACTTTGGTCAGAAGGATTTTTTCTTTCTCTCTAGACTTTACACTTTTATGTGCCTGTGTTGTGTCTGCTGCTACAGATATTGTAGGAATATAGCCTCATGAATGGTGCTTGCTTGGGGCTTAGCCTGCATAGTAAAAATAATAATAAAATCCCTGGGACTTCTCTCTATAATCTTGGATTTATAAACTCTCTCTCTGCTAGTTTTCTTGCAAAGAAGGTAAAATTTTTTGTCCTTTTTTTCCCTATGCAGTTCTAGAACTCAGGCTGCCCTAGAATAAAGATGGGGGGAAAACAAAATAGAAAACTCACAGCTGTATGATTGCTCTTCCAGTGTTGGTTTCCCTTCCCATTATACTTGCTTTTATTTATATTTTGGAATCTTCAGATATCTGCTATATGTATCCTGCCCAGAGCTTTTAGTTGTAAACACGAAAAAGTACATGGTAAAATATCTTACTTAATCTTAACTGAAACTGAAATCTCTCTTCTTTCTTTTAGTGTGACACTCTCTTAATGAGTTGTCTCTACTAATTTTCTCCAAAGTCTCTCCTTCTAACTTAAAACAATTCCAATAATATTTTTGCTTCTTTCCCCTCTACTTTGCTAAAACTGGTCTCTTAAAATTCTCCAAGGTCCTTCATATTACTAAATCCAATGGTCAATTATAAAACTTCATCTCCGAGGTAAGGAAGATGGTGGCCGAGCCAGCTGGACTATGCAAGTCCCCGTGTGAGTGAGTGAGTGTTTGGAAAATTTTGTGTATGTGCTGGTGAGTGAGTGAGCATGTGAGTGGCTGAATGAGTGAGGGCTAGGGAGCTAGCTGCCAGGGCTCTCCTGGTGCAGCAGCTGGTGCCACAGTTTCTGGGCTTGGACTGTAGCAATTCCTAGGATGCAGAAGCCGAGCACCATTTTCTCTTTCTTCTTTTTTTTTTTTAAATCAACAAACCCTTCCTGGCAAGAGAACTCTGGGAGAGACTGTCTAAGTGGGGCTTGTGAGTGGGTGGCCAGGCCCCTTGTGCAACAGCAGGTGCTGCAGTTTCTCTACTTCTTCCCTGGCTCTTCCTGGGTTGCAGAAGTGGAGCACCATTGTTTTTTTCAAAATGGACAGAAGTTTTCCTTTGGAAAAGTGGTAGGGAGACACTACTGCCCGAGGTGCTCCCTCACCATTGAAGCAGGAAAGAGTCTGCTACCGGCTTTGTCTCATCACTTCAGTAACTTGCAGGGCATTGAAAGGTGTTGTAGATGGAGTCCAGAGGCAAGTTCCCATGGAAGAGGACAAGGGAGGCACCCCACCACCATATTGAAGGTGGGGCAGGAAAGTGCTCTGACTTGCTCATCGTGGACCAACAGATCCAATCTCTGTGACTGGCAGATCATCTGCTCAGGGCTTGATCGTGGCCCAAAGGGAATATCCTGAGAGCACAAACTTCAGAGGGACCTGATGAGTGCTGAGTTCCAGGTGCCCCACCCCCTACCCTGATCCAGCCATGGGGCAAAGACTGTGGCCAGAAAAAGACAAGGAAGAACTCCAAAAAGATCAGTCATGAGTCTGGGACTGACCCAAACCCCTTCCTTCCCAGCAATCCTCTGAACTTCAGACCCACACAGCTGGGCCACGACTGAGAGGGACAAACCCAGGTGGAGCCTGGACATCAGTCCCAATAGGAGAGTTCCATTTCAGGATAGGCCTGGCTGTGGCACCCCAGTGAGAGTACATACCTGGGGAAGAGACAGTCCCGTACCTCTCACCAGAGATCTCCCTGACCATACGAGAGTGGGAGGGGAGGTCTGCAGCCCCACCCACCTCCACTGTCCCTCCTCCTTCCCTGCTTTATTCCCTGAGGAGAGAGTGAAAGAGGTGGCTCTGCAGGAGAGACCTGATTAGAGGAACAATTGCAGAGCCTGCCACAAGAAGGCAGGTTTTTATTTTTTTTTAATTTTCAATTATTTTTTAATTAAAAAATTTTTTCCGACTGTTTGTTTCTTATTTCATCTATTTTAAAAATATTTCTCCTTTGTGCATGAATGTGTATGTGAGGGTTTGATCTGCAACCCCCCCAATTTTTTTTATTTTAATTTTCTTTTTCAGTTTCTTCTTTTGTCATTTTCTGTTTGTGTGAGTATGTGAATGATTGAGTATTCATCTTTTGAATTTGTTGTGGTTGTTGGTTTTTATTCTTGTGTTCTTCTGGGTCTTTTTTATATTCATTTTTTATAGTTTAAGGGGAATGTCAATAGGTGTGTGAGGGTTCAACCTGAATCCCTTTTTCCCCCCTTTGGTCTTTCTGTTTTTCTTCTCTATTCACTTTGTGCTAGGCATGTGTGTGTGTATTTAGTTTTCTTGGGCATCTTTTTGTTGCTGATTGTTTTGGTTTTCTTTGTTGATATTCCAGTTTGTTTTGGAGTGTGTGTGTATATGTTCAATTGCTTTTGCATTGGTTTCTGCTTTGCATCATCATATATAGAGTGGTGGTGGGGAATGGGTCTCAGGGAACACATACCACAATAAGTGAGCCTTTTAATTTGCAAGTAG
This sequence comes from Tarsius wallacei, assembly GCA_963574415.1. Taxonomy (NCBI): domain Eukaryota; kingdom Metazoa; phylum Chordata; class Mammalia; order Primates; family Tarsiidae; genus Tarsius; species Tarsius wallacei. The sequence continues at coordinate 3,635 of CAUYQG010013294.1, read as the reverse complement.
TATCTGATTCCCAGTGTCCCATCCTCCACTTTATTCAAATTTTGAAAACTATAAGAGACAGCAAAGCTTCCCATCCACTATCCTATTACATAATAGAACAAATCCAGAGCCCAGATCAGGGAAGAATGGAGGTCTGAGCAAACGTCAGAAGGGAAAGCCTCTCTCACTGACACTGAATAACAGAACTAAAGAGAAAAACAAGAGATCCGTCACAAATGAGGAAAAGCCAAAGGAAGACCTCAGGCAATTTCAAGTGTACCAAAGACAAAACTCCTGTAAAATCAGACCTTGGTGCCCAAACAATGGAAGTCACCAAGGACTGTCCTCAGAATATGACAAGGATTAGGGAATGGTTAGAAAGAGTGAATAGGACTCAAGAAAGACAAGATGCAATACTGAAAGAACTTATAACAGATTTTGGCAATAAAAAATTTCATCCAGGAAATAAATAACAAGATGACAAGCATGGAGAGCAGAATTAATCTAGCTGAAAAAAGAATCTCAGAACTTGAAGATCAGAACATAGAATCAACCTGACCTGTAAAAAACATACAAAGAAGACTCAGAAAGAAAGAACAAAACCTACAAGAGATGTGCAATTATATCAAGAGGCTGAACCTACACCTGATTGGTATCCCAGAAGAAGAAAAGGAAATGGAGAACAACTTGGAGCAAGTATTCCAGGCAGTAATCCAAGAAAACTTTCCCCATCTCACCAGAGATGTGACCAGCCAAGCACAAGAGATACAGAGAAGCCCCAAAAGACGTCAAATGAAAAGACCAACCCCTAGACACATAGTAATTAGCCTACACAAAGTAGGCACAAAAGAAAAAAATCCTAAGGCAGAAAGAGAGAAAGGTCAGACTACCTATAAGGGAAAAACCAATCAGGATAGCAGCAGACCTATCAGCAGAAACACTAGAAGCAAGAAGGGACTGGAGCCCTATATTCAAAGTCCTCAAAGATAAACAATTTTAACCTAGAATTTCCTACCCAGCCAAGCTCAGCTTCATCAGTGAGGGAGAATTAAAATCCTTCCCTGACATCCAATCCCTAAGAGATTATGCAGCTTCCAGACCAGCTCTACAGGAGACACTTAAAAGGTATTAAGCACAGAAAAAAGAGGAAAAAAATTGACCATACACTTCCCAAGTGAACAGCAGAGCACAGAATCAGCTGAGAATACAGCTCAACAAGAAACTTGAAAACACACACATACATTAACTCCAAAGCCAAAAGAAAACAAGCAAAGAAAAAACTTTATAAGCACCTCACGAGAGGGATAAAAAATTGTATTTCAATAATCAGTATGAATGTGAATGGACTAAATGCATTACTGAAAAGACACAGAATGGCGGACTGAATAAGAAACCATGACCCAATTATTTGCTGCATCCAGGAGACTCATCTCACTTCAAGGGACATGCACAGACTCAAAGTTAAAGGTTGGAAAATGAGTTTATTGGCAAATCGATCACAATAGGAGGCAGGAGTTGCAATCTTAATATCAGACAAAACAACCTTTAAGCTACCAAAAATTTAAAAAGATGCAAAAGGGAACTACATAATAATAAAATGTTCAATCCATCAACAAGAAAGATCCATCCTAAACATATATGTACTCAACACAGGAGCACCAGCACTTATAAAACAGCTACTAAGTAAACTAAAAAAGGATTTTGACTATAACACTATTAGAGCAGGGGACTTGAATACCCCACTGACAGCCCTAGATAGATCATTGAGGTAAAAATCAACAAGGGGACCCAGAACCTAAACTTGACACTCAACCAAATGGACTTAGTGGATACCTACAGATTATAACAACCCAACAACCACAGAATATACATTTTACTCATCACCACATGGAACATACTCCAAGATTTATCACATCTTTGGCCATAAATCAAGCATAAACAAATTCCATAAGGCTGAAATCTTGCCATGCACATTCTCAGACTATAGTGGAATAAAAATAAATATCAACACCACCAACATCTCCCCAAAGCCCACAAAGACATGGACACTACATAGCACAATGCTGAACAACTACTGGGTCAACATTGAAATCAAAGCAGAAATGGAAAGATTCCTAGAAGCAAATGAAAATGAAGAAACATCTTACCAAAACCTCTGGGATGTCCTGAAAGCAGTTCTCAGAGGGGAATTTATTCTCTATGGGCACACATCAAGAAAATGGAAAGATCACAAGTGGAGAGCCTAACAAATCACCTAAGGAAGATGGAAGAGAAGACAACCAAAATCCCAACTTTAGCAGAGGAATCCAAATCACAAAAATAAGAACCCAAACACGGACATAGAAAACAAAAATATCATTGAAAACATCAACAAAACAAAAAACTGTTTCTTTGAAAGAATTAACAAGATTGATGTGCCCCTGGCCAGAATGACCAAGAAAAAGAGAGAAAAAGCCCAAATAAACATAATCAGAAATACAAAAGATGAAATCACAACTGACCCCAAAGAAATACAAAAGATTATCAGAGATTACTATGTACACCTGTATGAAAACAAACTTGATAACCTAAATGAAATGGAGAACTTTCTGACACACAACCTCCCCAGGTTGAAACAAGAAGACATGAGACACTAAATAGACCAATAACAACCCAGGAAATTTACTGTTATACGAAAACTACCTACCAAAAAAACCCTGGACTGGATGGCATTCCAGCAGAATTCTACAAAACGTACAAGGAGGAGCTGATACCAATCCTACTGAAAGTACTCCAGGCAATTGAGAAAGATGGAATTCTCCCAAAATCATTTTACGAAGCTAACATCACACTGATACCCAAACCGGGTAAAGATCCAACAAAAAAGAGAACTATAGACCAATATTTCTTATGAACATAAATGCAAAAATCCTCAATAAGATTTTAGCAAATCAGATCCAAAAACACATCTCAAAAATCATCCATCATGATCAAGTAGGCTTCATCCTCAGGATGTAGGGCTGGTTCAACATTTGCAAGATCATAAATGTAATTAAATACATCAATAGATGTAAAACAAGAACCACACATTAGATGCTGTAAAAGCTTTTAATAAAATCTAGCTTCCCTCTTTGATAAAAACTCTCAAACACCTAGATATAGAAGGAACATACCTCAAAATAGTAAGTGCCATCTACGATAAACCCACAGTTAACATATTGCTAAATGGACAGAAGCTGGAAACATTTCCTCTGAAAACTGGAACAAGACAAGGCTTCCCACTCTCACCCCTCTTGTTCAATATTGTGTTGGAGGCCCTAGCTTGGGCAACTAGACAAGAGAAGAAAATCAGGGATATCCAAATAGGAAAAGAGGAAGTCAAGTTATCCCTCTCTGCTGATGGTATGATCAATACATTGAAAATCCAAGAGAATCTGTCAAAAACCTGCTTGCATTGACAAAGGACTTTGGCAAAGTCTCAGGCTACAAAATAAGTATGCAAAGTCAGTTGCATTCCTATAAACCAACAACAAGCAGGCAGAGACCCAACTTAAAAGCACAATCCCATTCACAATAGCCACCAAAAAAAAAAAAAAAAAAAGAAATACCTCGGCATTTTCCTAACCAGAGAAGTGAAAGACCTTTACAATGAGAACTACAAAACGCTGCTCAAAGAA
>CAUYQG010013291.1:0-13073 GCA_963574415.1 Tarsius wallacei | reverse complement strand
TACCCTCACTTTTATTTTTTATTTTTTATTATTTTTTGAGTTGGAGTCTCACTGCGTCGCCCAGACTGGAGTGCAGTGGCCGCTCCCGGCCACCACAGCCTCGACTTGCTGGGCTCCGGCGATCCTTCCGCCTCAGCCTTCCGAGTAGCTGGAACTACAGGTGTGCGCTACCACGCCCGGCTGATTTTTTGATTAATTGTAGAGATGAGGTCTCGCCAAGTTGCCCAGGCGGGTCTCGAACCCGCGGGCTCAGGCAATCCACTCACCTCAGTCTCCCAAGGCGCGGGATTACAGGCTGAGCCACCGAGCCCGGCTACCCTCACTTTTTTTTTAACACCCTGTGGTGTCTTTCCCTTAGCATTAGATCTATCTCATCAATAGCAAAACTAGAGAAGTCAGACACAGTCTCCCAAACCACGGGGATGGAGCAAAGCAGGAAGAAGGGGGAGAAGCCTTACTTCTTACGGCTGTCCTGACTGAGGAAGTGAGGTTTCAACAGCAGCCTTGAAATGAGTTATGGGCTCACTGACAGATGGGGATAGGGCCTGAGGATGTGAACAGCAGATGGGAAGAGAATTCTGTGCCCTCCAGGGTCTCTGGGAATAGTTTTCTTAGTTTTCATATACCGAGGTTGAGGCAAATTTTTCAGGTTGATGAAGATTTAGTTGCTTCTCTCTCTCTTTTCTTTCTTCTTTTTTTTTGTCAAGTCTCGCTCTGTCCCTCAGGCTGGAGTGTGGTGGTACCGTCATGGCTTAACACAACCTTGACCTCTTGAGCTCAGTTGATCCTTTTGCCTCAGCCTCCCAAGTAGCTGGGATGACAGGCACATGCCACCATGGCTGGCTAATATTTTGGATATTTTTGCAGACACAATGTCTTGCTATGTTGTCCAGGGTGAACTCGAACTCCTGGGCTCAAGCGATCCTTCAGTCCTCAGCCTCCCAAAGTGCTAGGATTACAAGCATGAGCCACCACGTCTGGCCTGCTCCTCTCTTTTTAGTAGCTTTCCGCATCCCAGTGTGGAAACTGCTGGAGTGTGGTGTGTGTGTGTGTGTGTAGGGTGGAGGTGGTAATAGAGGCAGGGAAGTGAGGAAGGAGAGAATCTCAGTGAGGATAATGAGGCCGTTGAGTGTGGGAGCCCAGAGCAGAAAATATCCATGTGCCTGAGAGAGAACAAGAAGGGGTGTGTGGATGTGTGTGTTTCTTTTTTTGGTTCCTTTCATTCAGGAGGCATCTCCCTGGAGACTGAGGAGTGGGCAGGACTTCCCTGGGGTGCTGTCAGCCTGTGCTTACAGAGCTTCTGGAGAGAGAGAGAGTGAAATACTAGGTAAAGGAAGTGCCTCCAGCCAGCTCCCAGGCAGAGGCAGCACTGCGGGGACGGAGGGGGATGGCCAGAGGCACCCAGACCCCGATAACTTGGAGAAGTTTCCAGATGCCGTTCCCTCCCCATACTTTCCACCCCGTTGCACCAGCACTCTTGTTGGGAAGGACAATTGATTCTCCTGTCTCCTCCAGGGACTTGAGAAACCCTATGCTCCATCAAAACTCTCCCTCTGTTCCTTCTCTTGCAAGGACTGCCTGCCAGAAGCTTCAGATCAGGAGCCGTGAAGGCAGAGGCAGCCGTGGGTTGCAACGCCACACCATCCATTTGCAACAGCTGTCAATGGCAATCAACGGCAGCTCTTTTTCTTACTTTTTTTTTTTTGAGTTGGAGTCTCACTCTGTTGCCCAGACTGGAGTACAGTGGCCACTCCCAGCCACCGCAGCTTCAACCTGCTGGGCTCCGGTGATCCTTCTGTCTCAGCCTTCCGAATAGCTGGAACTACAGGCGCTCACTACCACACCCGGCTAATTTTTTGATTTATTGCAGAGATGAGGTCTCGCCGAGTTGCCCAGGCGGGTCTCGAACCCGTGGGCTCAGACAATCCACTCACCACAGCCTCCCAAGGTGCGGGATTACAGGCTGAGCCACCGAGCCCGGCTTGGCAACTCTTTTTCATTGTAAATATAAAGTGATCCATCTGCATTCTAGCTTCTGTGGTCCTATGTATAGCATTGTTTCTGGAGAAAGTGGGCTCCACGTTGAAGACACCAAAAGTCTGATAAACAAGCATTTGGAACACAGACTCTTGAAAGAATAGTGTCTTATAGCCTCTGGAAATGCCACCTATTCACTACAACAAACATTCCTGTGCATCGCCTGCCAGGCCTGGAAGCACTGTGCCGGTGCATTCACGAACTGGGTCACCGCTGCTCCTCTGGGAGGGACATCGACAGGGCAGGAAAGGCCCTTGAGTCACACAGTGAGACAGTTCTTGCTTCTTATTCTCTCTCCTTCTGATTACACCAAAGAGGAGGTAGCATTTTGGGGCTAATAGATCTTTAACATCTTTCCAACACTTGCTTGCTACTATTGTGATTACTATTTTAACAGACTGTGGACTCAGAGCTTTTGGCAAGTATCTGGCTAGAATTTAATATTTGCTTTGTTTTCGTTGCATTTATTTTTATAATGAACTTCTGTTCATGGCCATTGATACTGATCTTCCCTTTATATTGTGATTGTGTATTTAAAAAACAAATTTAAATCAGAGACAAAAGGTCTGATGATGTATTTATTTTAGAGGCAGTGTCTCCCTCTGTCGCCCAGGCTGGAGTGCAGTGGTGGGATCATATAGCTCACTGCAACCTTGACCTCAAGTGATCCTCCTGCCTCAGCCTCCCAAGTAGCTGGGATTACAGGTGAGAGCCACCACACTCGACTAATTTTTTTATTTTTATTTTTAGTAGAGATGGGGGGATGCGTGTCTCACTAAGTTGCCTGGGCTGGTCGCAAACTTCTGACCTCAAGCAATCCTCCTACCTCAGCATCCCGAGTAGCTGAAGTTACAGGTTCAAGCAACTGTGTCTGGCAAGAGGCCTATTTAAAGAAAGTAATAGTTGCCATGTGCAAACATGGCAAAAACATGACCAAAAATGTGGAAAGCCAAGCTCTCATATATTGTAGAGCATCTTGATAAAGAAAAGTGCTCAAAGCAAACTCCTTAAAGCAGTGCTTCTCACTATTCCATAGAGAACAGCCAGATTTGTTTTTTTAAATAACTTTAAATGTATCATAGAAAAATTATGTTGTAATATATAATAAAAAAATGAATTACTACAAACATGCATGGGTTTAAGGGTGTGTCAAGTTACTATAAATGCTTCTAAATGCTTGCTTTCCGTTTTTGCATTTGCCGCAGACCTCTGCCAGCCCTCCACGGACCAGCACCCCATCCACGGACCAGCACCCCGTCCACAAACCAGCACCGCATCACCCTTGGAAGCTCCACATTAGGGAGCAGAGGGCGAGTTCTGCCTAAGTCAAGTTAAGCAGGTTAATCCTAAAGGTAGTTTAGAGGAAATGTTGGTCTACCCAAGTGGCTTGCTTGAAACTCGAAAGTCCTTCACAGTGGTTTTTTTGTTGTTGTTTGTTTTGTTTTGAGTCGGGGGTCTCACTCTGTCGCCCAGGCTGGAGTGCAGTGGTTCGATTAGGCTTACCGCAACCTTGACCTCCTGAGCTCAGGTGATCCTTCCACCTCAGGCTCTTGCATAGCTGGGACTACATGCATGCACTACCACTCCTGGATAATTTTTTGATATTTTTGTAGAAACAAGGTCTTGCTATGTTGCCTAAGCTGGTCTCAAACTTCTGGGCTCAAGCAATCCTCCCATTTCGGCTTCCCAAAGTGCTGGGGATTACAGGCATGAGTCATCATGCCCGGCTCACAGAGGTCTTATGTTTAGCAGTATCTAATATAATAGAATCAGTTTTTGCTCTGTTCCAATCCCCTGTACTTCCTTGTTCTCTAATGTCTCAGAGAGACATCCATAAGGCAGGTGAGTGAGGTGACACTGCTATCCCTGCATCGAGTCACTGGAGAATGGGTCATTAGCTAGGGTTGCGGGGATCCGTCTGAGAGAGGCCTTTGACCGCCATCATGGCAGTAACCTAACCAAGGAAGTTTTTGTTTTTAAGTTTTTCTTGAGGCCATCATGAAAACAAGTAGAAACATAAGAATGTGTTAGCCAGAACTTGCAAATGTAAATTAGAAGCCTGCATTTCCACAGTTTTTTGTTTGCCTGGGTTGCCTCTGGCTGCAACTGTGTCTTAGTGAATATATCTGCCCATTCCAACCAAATGGGAAATCTTCCTGGCTCTTACACCATTCGGAGAACCACATTTCCTAGAGTTGGCTGGGCCTAGGGCTACCTGTGACCAAATGCAAAACAGAAGACAGGTCACTGGAACTTTGAAAGCATGCATGAGTTGGAGTCTGGGGAAGAATGAAACTAATGAAAATTTTCCTATCTCTTCATTTTTATTTTTTTGTGAGTCAGGGTCTCACTCTGTCACCCAGGCTGGAGGGCAGTGGCATGATCATGGCATCAAGGCTTACCTCAGTTTCAACTTCCTGGGCTCAGGTGATCCTTCCACCTCAGCCTCCCAAGTAGCTGGGACTACAGACACATGCCACCATGCCCAGCTAAATTTTTGTAGAGATGAGGTCTCTCTATGTTGCCCAGGCTGGTCTCAAACTCCTAGCTCAAGCAATCCTCCTACCTTGGCCTCCCAAAGTACTGGGATTACAGGCATGAGCCTTTGCATCTAGCCAAAAATGTTCCAATCCTAAAGGAACCTCCTGTTATTGGAAATATTATTTGGGTTATGAATGAAAAGAAGGTAAGATGTAAATTCACCTGCAAGGATTTTATAATTTGGTAAAAAGTATCAAAACATTCACATGAATGGCTTGTAAAATATGAGTGAAATACAACAAAAAATACAAAGATATGACAAGGTCAATTGCCAAATTCACACATTCATTTCAAAAAATATTTATTGAGTGCCTACTATATGCTAGGTGCTATTTCAGGTGCTGTAGATCAATGAAAAAAAAAGTAGCCCCAAGATACTGCTCATATAAAGCTTACATTCTAGGGTGGGAAGCAGATAAAACCAAGTTCATTAAACATATGGCATGGTAGCTGTTGACAACTGCAGTCAAATTGGCACTAACAACACAAAAATAAAGAAAATGGATATGGAATGTAAGAGTGCATGAGATGGAAGGGAGATTTCTGTTTTAACAGGGGGATTTGGGACAACTCCACTAAGGACATGAGGAAGTTGAGGGAGTGAGCCATGGTGCTATCTGGGGAAGAGCATCCTGGTCAGAGGAATATCAAGTACAAAGTTCCTGAGGTAGGATCATGCCAGTGGGTTCCAGGGAACAAAAGAGGTTAAACTAATGGAGCACAATGAGTAAGGAAGCAGGCTGTAGGGAATGAGGTCAGAGAGGCAATCGGGTCAGAGGATCTGAGGAAGAACTTGCTGGCCATTGCAGTGACTTTGGCTTTGTGTAGAGTGAGATGAGTAGCCATTGGGTGATTCTGAGCAGCAGGATGCCAATGATCTGACTGACATGTGGAGAGCATTACTCTGGCTGCCGGGTTAAGAATGGACCTTAGAGGAGCAAGAGTATAAAAGCAGGGAGACCAGTTAGGAGGCTGATGCCACAAGTTAGGTAAGAGAGCATGGCAGCTTGGACAAGACTGGCAGCAGTAGACGTGATGAAAAGTAGCTAGAACCTGGATATATTTTGAAGGTAAAGCTGAGAACATGAAAAAAATGGGGCATCATGAGTGATGTCAATCCTACATGAATTCTGCTCTTTCCACCCCCCAGACCCTCAGTAAGCCTATAGGCATCTGTACCGGGCTCTAGCACAGAGTAGGCATTTGTTTTATTTTTATATAACTTAAATAAATTATAAATATATGACATTTATATTTCATGGATGAAAAGATGGGCTCTGCCTTCTGTACCAGAAGGGAAGACTTTGGGAGGAGGGATTATGAGTTATGGGGGGGGGGCTAGAGCTCAAGTTTGGACATGCTAAGTTTGAGATATCTATTAGCATCAAGTGAATAGGCAGCTGGATTTCCAAGTCAGGAGTTTAGTGGAGGGGTCTAGGCTAGATTTATAAACTTGAAAATCATCAGCATTGGGAGGCCATTACTCAAAAAATAAATAAATAAATAAATAAAATAAAGTTATGCGATTAGATGAGATAATCAAGAGAGAGTTAATACAAAAAAGAAACGAGGAGAGGTTCAAGGACTGAGACCTGGGGCACTCCCACATTGAGTGGTTGCAGAGATGAGAAAGAACCAGCAAAGACAAGAGAGGGAGCAGTCAGAAGCAAGGTAGGAGACAAAGCAGGTGGGTGTGGGATTCTGGAAGCCTAATGATCAACTCCTTTAATACTGCTCATGGGTCAAATAAGATGAAGACTAAGAACTGACCATTGGATTTAGCAGTGTAGAGAGACCTGATTGACAAGAGCAGTGTGGGTACAAGGTCAATTGCCAAATTCACACATTCATCTCAAAAAATATTTATTGAGTGCCTGTTATATGCTAGGTGCTATTTCAGGTACTACAGATCAATGAAAAAAAATAGGGATGGGAGTAAAAACCGGATTAGAATAGACTCTACACAGAGCAGGGAGAAAAGAGAAAATGTGAAGAGAGAAATTGGTGGCAACAACCACAAACAACTCTTCTGAGTTTTGCTATGGAAGGAGAGAAATGAAAGGAGAAGGCGAATCAAGACATTTTTTGTTTGTTTGCTCTGAGTTAGGCTGATGAGAAAGAACTGTTAGAAAGAGGACAGCTGATGATGCAGGACAAAGGAGAATTGTTGGAAAAGTGTCCTTGCATAGATGAGAAGCAGTACGCTCTAGTGCCCACTCAGATCTTTGTTAGATTCACCCCCATGACAAAGAGAAGGCAGAGTTTGGAGGCATGTACTGGCAGGTGGTGGGTGTGTTGGTGGGAACTTGTAGACATTCTCTTCCGATTGTTTTCATTTTCTCAGTGAAACAGGAAATGAGTTTATCAGTCTAGCCTGGAGATGGATGTTAGAAAAGAGAATAGTGGGTGTGAAATCTTATCTAGGAAAGTAAAAGTTGGAATGGATCTGGGAAGTAGAGCATACATCTCAGGCAGTCTGAAAGCCACCCTTGAGGTTTATGATCGTGAATTTATTCGATGCCCTGCAGTTTATAAAATATTGTGCTAGCTCATCTGAAGTCTACCTGGGGAGAAGGCAGGCCAAAAATTATTGGCTCCAACTTACAGATGAGGAAATGGATTCTCTGAAGGATGCTGTGACTTGCCAAGGTCACCTAACTGGTTAGTGTGACCCAGTTTTCCTCTGACATTTGGTTCAGTTATTTCACTTTCTGTGCTGCCCAGGGGCCATGGGTAGTACAAGAGAAGAGATGAAAGATTATGCAAGGTCAGAGCAGCCCAAGGAAGCTTTGTCGAGGAGGAAAGGGACTAGAACAAGCCAGGATTTTCAGGTGAGGAACAACAAGGAAGGCATACCAGGTTGGACAGGAACAGTGAAAAAATTTGTAAGGAGTATTTAATGGACAGTAAATTGGTCCAATTTGGTTGAGACAGAGGGAGGAATTCTGGACTGCTGTCCTTGAGGTTGGATCCAATCTGCATGACTTATTTGAACTGCACATTATTATTATTATTATTTTCAGCCAACATTTAAAAACTCAGGAAATTTTGCCTAAAAATGCAGATTTCTAGCTTCTGTTAAATAAACAGAACTCTGGCAACCCTGAGCCCAAATTTTTTAATGGCAATGCTAGCTTTCTCCTTTAAATAGGACATGTGCTCTTTAGTTTGCCACAGTCCTCACCATTTCTTATACATGACCCATATTATTCACTTTCATTACCTTCCCAGCCCATCTCAGCATTTGAGTCTTAGGCCTATTTTAGAAATTTTATGGCTAAAAAGGTAGAGTATAGTCAAACTTGAGTTCCAAGCTGATAAATATGGCCTTCATTCCTTAGGATAAAGTTTTTGAGGAGGATAGCCAAGGCTTAAAACAGCTCTTTCAAAAATAATTCTAAAAAAAAAGATTCTGACTTTTATTTGAAGCTGGAAAGGAGGGGAGAAGACTAGAACAAGGGGCTGGTTCAGCGCTGACTTCAAAACTCATTGCCGTGGCCAAATGTGGTGGCTCATACCTATAATCCCAACACTTTGAGAGGCAATGGCAGGAGGATGGTTTGAAGTCAAGAGTTTGAGACCAGCCTGGCAACAAAGTGAGATCTCATCTCTAAAAAAATAAAATTTAGAAAGTATTAGCCGGGCATGGTGGTGTGCCTACAGTTCTAGCTACTTGGGAGATTGAGGCAGAAGGATTCCATGAGCTTAGGAGTTTGAGGCTGCAGTGAGCTATGACTGTGCCACTGCACTCCAATCTGGGCAACAAAGTGAGACCTTGCCTCAAAAACAAACAAACAAACAACAAACAAGCAAACAAAACTCACTGCCTGGTGCTGTGATCCGAAAGATCTGAATGTCCCCCAAAATTCACATGTTGAAACTTAATCACCACTTTGATAGTATTAAGAGGTGGGGTCTTTAGGAGGTGATTAAATTTTGAGGGCAGAGCTCTCATGAATGAATTAGTGACCTTAGAAAAGAGGTTGAGGTGTGTACCCTGGACCTTTTTACCTTTCACCATGTGAAGACACAGAATTCATCCCCTCAGGAAGAAGCACCAAACTTGGAAACAGAGACCTGGCTCTCACCAGACACTACCAGTGCCTTGATTTTGGACTTCCCAGCCTCTAGAACTGTGAGAAATTATTTTTTGTTGTGTATAAATTATGCAGTATTTTGTTAGAGAAGCACAAACTGATGAAAATGTCTGGGGAAATGGGAGCTGGAGCCTCTGACTGGCCTGGGGAGCTAGAAGCTAGGCCTAGGCTGTGGAATGGACGAGTTTGTCCTATGTGGCTTCTAAACATTAAGATCAGGATTGGAAGGTTTGGGCAGTACAGGGGTGAGCAGGGAGCCAACCCTGGAATGGAAATTCTCGGTCATCACTAAGGTTAGGTTAGCTGGCTCAGAGCAAGAGGGGTTCCTCAAAGTAGAGACACAAGGGGAGGGGACTTTAAGTAGGCACCTACAAGCAGGAAGGGAACCATTAGAGAGGTCAAGCTGGTTGGGCAGGGGCATGGCTGTGGGAATGGAAACAGTAAGCGAAAGTTAAGAAGCATTTAGAAGGAAGATTCCATAGGAACTTGGTGACTAATAGAAAGGGGGTCTGAAGAATAAATGAAAAAATGATTCTAAGGCTTCTAACTTGGGAGACAAGCAAATAGTGGTACTATTAACAGACGAAGAAAAGCAAAGAGGAGAAGGACATTTTTTAAGTACATGAGACATGAGGTGCCATCAGAATGCCCACGAGGCATTGGAAGGAGAACTTAGAGAGAATTCTAGGCTGAAAGTAAATATGGGGGTTGAGCACAGTGGCTCACACCTGTAATCCCAGCACTTTGGGAGGCTGAGGTAGGAGGATTGCTTAGGCCCAGGAGTTTGAGACCAGCTTGGACAACATAGCAAGACTTTGTGTCTACAAAAAGTACAAAAATAAGCCCTGCATGGTGGCACATGCCTGTAGTCCCATCTACTCAGGAGGCTGAGGCAGAAGGATGGCCTGAGCTTAGGAGGTTGAGGCTGTGGTGAGCCATGACCACACCACTGCACTCCAGCCTGGGCAACAGAGTGAGACATACATTTGTGTGTGGGGGTGTGTATGTATATTGGGGTATGCACATAGGGAAAAGAGGAAAATGGACTAAAAACAGAGGAAGGAGAGAGAGAAAAGAGCTAAAGAGTAGGGTGTGAATCTTCAGGCATATTTAAACTCAGGGAGCCCAGAAAAGTATCAGAGCAGTGATCCAAGATGTCTTTCTCTCCATGCCAGTTAAGGGGCAGGGCATGGTGCTCAGAGGTCAAACCCTGAGAAGACCAAAGAGAATGAGGACTGAGAAACAAAGCCAGATCCATAGTGTTTTCTAGAGAGAAAATCTCCACGTTCATTCATTTTGACAAATATTTATTGAGAATCTGGCCCTTATTCAAGCCCTGAACAAACCAAGGTGGGCAACATAGAGATCCCATCCCAATGGATCATCTGCTCTACTGGAGATGATAGATGCTACACAAATGTTGATTGTGGTCAATGCTGTGAAGAAACATGAAGGAGGGCAAGTGGGAAGAGAGTGATGGGAAGTCCAGAAAGGTATCTCTGAGGAGGTGGCATTGCAAAAAAATCTCCAAAGGAAGTGAGGGACTGGGCCATGCAAATATCTGGGGGAGAACATTCCAGGCCAGAGGGGAAAGCAAGGGCAGGCCTGAGTCTGGCACAGGCTTAGAGAGTGTGTAAAGAGCAGGGAGGCCCAGGGCCTGGAGAGCAAAGGGAGGAGAGTGGCACAGGAGCCAGGTCATGAAAGACTATGTAGGTCATACTAAGGATGTCGGACACTAGTCTAAGTGGGAAGGGCCCATTGGAAGGTTGAAGCCAAGTAGTGGCATGGTGTTATTTATACTTGATGGGGACCACTCTGGCTGGATGTATGTTTTTGACTGTGGCTTAGAGGGAGAGCAGGGAGGGGGCATGAGTACAAGCAGGCAGCTAGGAGGCTTTGGCAGTAGTTGAAGTGAGGAACGGTGGTTTGGAGCAGAAGGAATGGGGGAGAAATAACCAGATGATGCTAGAGGGGTGAGGCCATCAGAGAGGGAGGCTTTGCAGATGCTATGGGGAGGGAGGGAAACTTACATGAAATTGTATAATCACCTACACTAAGGGGCTGTTCAGAGGTGCTGAGGTACAAGGAAGGCAGGGTACCCTGGCCTTCATTCAACCACTTTTGCTTTTTCTTGCAAATCTTTCTGGAAAGGCTTTGATATTAGAGGAATGTAAGTTGTAAAATTCTTTCATTGTTGAAAGAATGCTCTCTCGGGAGGAAACTTACTGTGTGTCTTTAGTTTATGGCAGAAAAAAGTTGACCTCTCCAGACATCAGATGTAGGTCTAGAATGGAGGGCTTCTGACCTCATCCTAACTAGAGTTTCATGACATCCTCCTTCTTAGCCCTGACTCCATGGCTTCCTGGACTCATAGGAACTGAGGTGTAGGGGACCCCCTGTGACCCATCACTCTTGTGTTCTCCACACTAGGTAGCTGGGTCCGTCTGGCTCTCCAGTCTGCACACTGGCACTAAGTCAATATTCTCAAAGTACTGCTTGGATCATTTCAGCCCTCTTCTCGAAAACATTCAGGGATACTGGGCATGGGGCTAACACTTATAATACCAGCACTTTGAGAGGCTGAAGTGAGAGGATGAGCCTGGGCAACATAGTGAGACCTCGTCCCTATAAAAAAATTAAAAAATTAACTGGGTGTGGTGGTGTGTGCCTGTAGTCCCAGCTACTTGGGAGGCTAAGATGGAAGGATTACCTGAGTCCAGGAGGTCAAAGCTATGGGAGCTGTGATCGTGCCACTGCACTCCAGGCTGGACAGCAGAGTGAGACTCCAACTCCAAAACTAAACTAAAAAAACCCCAACCTTCAGGGGGTTCTTACTTCCCAAGTTGAAGTAAGTGCTTCTTCTGTTCAGCCTCAGCCTTCCTTTGGGTCCTATTGGCCTCCTCCTCATTCCAGGACCCAGCCAAGATGGCACTGCTTTCTTTTTTCCAAACATGTATCCCCTTTTCCCACCTCCCTGCCTTCGTTCCTGCTGTCCCCCGATTCCTCCCTGCCTCGTGAAAATCTCCTTTCCATTCAAGACCCATTTCTCATACTACTTTTGCCATGAAGTCATTTGAATGTGATCCTCCTCCTTAAAATCCTTCCACAATTCACAGCACACTCACGGTACTTGCTAGATGCTTTTCGTGTTGGGGTTATCTGTGTGCCTTGTCTGATTCCCCACATTAGACTGGTGCTTTAAGAGCAAAACTCCCTTTTCCTCACGTTTGTAGCAACTGAGGTCTTTAGCACAAGGCCTTGAACTTAACAAGCAGTCGACAAATACCAAATTGGATTGCTTTTCAGACAACACAAACAGGAATTCTGAACGAAGTCCGAATGTGGGAAGAGAGACTTGTCAGCAAGCACTCACAAATGCTGGAATGTACTGCAAGGATAAGCAGAGGGTCAGCCAATGAGATGGATGCAGGCATGGTGGGCAGCCAGTTTCGTGGGCCTGGCAGGGACAGAGGCGCAGGCCTGGAGCCAGGACCGCAAGGTCACCCTCCTACACGCAGCCCTGCTGCCTAGATGAGCCACCCCAAGGGTCCCCCAGGCTGCAAAAGTTGTGGGCACTGTTTTCACTTGAGACACTTCACTTTCCTGCTATAAACTCTTCCAGGTAGCTTGGGGAGCCCCTGCCGCTAGTCACTTTACATGATGGCTACATGAACAGCTGGTTCCTCCACTTTCTTAATTTGTGTGTCTACCCCTAGTTAGAAAGACCTCGGTCCATCAGACAAGTGCCATGCTCCCTCCCCTTTATTTTTGTTTTGTTTTAATACATTTTCATATGTTTGTGTGCATATATATATACATATACATATATTTTAAGAGATGAGGTCTTATTATGTTGTTCAGGCTAGTCTTGAACTCCTGGGCTCAAGCAATCCTCCTGCCTTGGCCTCCCATAGTGCTGGAATTACAAGTGTGAACCACCACATCTAGTCCCTCCCCTTTGTTTGTTCTGGTTGTCTTTAACTCTGTCACTATGAAATTACCCTTCATCAGCCTGCACTCCAGGCTGGACAATAGAGTGAGAATTCAACCTAAAACAAAACAAAAAAACTCCCCAACCTTCAGAGGGTTCTTACTTCCCTAGTTGAAGTAGGTGCTTCTTCTGTTTGGCCTCAGCCTACCTTTGGGTTCTGTTGGCTTCCTCCTTTCTCCAGGACCCAGCCAAGATGGTACTGCTTGCTTTTCTCTGAGCATCCTAACCATCAGATGACCTGCCGTCCCCAGCAGTCATTTTGACTGTTAGAGCATGAAAGGACCTCAACAGCTACTGACTTCAACTGCCCCCAACTAGGCTGCAATGCAGAATCAACTGTATATCTTTTCTATGCCCCACGCCTAGAAGCCACTGCACTCCAGCTTGGGAGGCAGAGTGAGACCGAG